>APFE030084506.1:6592-27068 GCA_000404065.3 Pinus taeda
CTAGTTTCTTACTACAACTTGGCAATTTTCTGGGCTAGGCCTGTGTTTTGCCTTTTTGGACCCCTTCCCCTCACTCAATTTCTGAGATTCCACTTTCCCCTACTTTCTAACATCCCTCCCCACTTCCCTAAGTTTTCTAAAGAATTTATAACCCCCCTATCCCCTTCATTTCGTTTCATTTCGGCAAATCCCTTGTCCCACACATCGGGATATGTTTCACTCAAATGATGTTTCTGAGAAATCAAAGATGAATTTTGGAAACTTGAGAGAGGTTTTTGTCCATAACAGACCAAGGAAGAAAAGCCTCCTTCACGTTTTACACAGGTGTCATGGTATTAGAGAAATTATTAAAATACAATTTCCTTGGGAGAATTGATACACCTCTAAAGTGACCTTGGGAACATTAAGTTTTCTCCTAGATTGGTTGGCTAAATGACTTGATTGATGTGTAAAATTATAACTAGACACATATTGATTTCCAATGAGCTATCCTGAGCTCAATATGGAGTTGAGGAACACCTTCAAACGTTGACTGCAACAACACTATGCCTTGAGGCAGCCTCACTGAGCACATTTTGACCAGTCTTGGGAGATTTGAGTTTTGACAGGGCAAATGAACTCCAAATTGAAACATTCCACCTGAGTTAGAAATCCGACTCAAATATCTTTCCAACGAGCTATACTGCGCCTAATTTGGAGACCGGGAAGGCCTCCAAAAGTCACCTGGAAAAGGGTGCAATGCACAGAGAGAGTGCAGCGCACAGAGGGAGATTTTCCATTGTAAAATTACACTGGCGCGGCGCACATGGAAAGCGCGGCGCATAGAGCTGCCAAGGCTGATTTTTCTCAGAATTTGCAACAAATTGCCTTCAATCCCTTGATTTTTCCAGGTGGGGTCAATATCTCAGTGTTTCATCCATTTTTATGTTAGTATGATGATAGTTCATGGCAGCTTATGGTTGCACAAAAACTCTTAGACCCTACCACCTAAAATCATCAAAGCAAATGTTGTTAGGGTTACAAACTCATTGTGTTGGTGCCAAGGTTCTTCCTCCATTTTCATTTTTCCTTCGTTCCCTCATTCCCTTCTTCCCTATTCTAATTTTTCCTTTTCTCCCTATCCTAAAATGCTACTAAAATCCTATTCCCTATCCCCCTCCTCCTATTGCTCAATAGAAACCCTAATCAGGAAAAAAGAGAAGGTTAAGTTGGATTTGCTTGTTGATGCTTCCCTCAAAGAAATACAGGACAAGGATAAGGATCCAGTGCAGGAGGAAGGTCCATCAGGTGAACGAGAGACTGAATTCGTTCTCCTTCACGATGATGAGACCGATACAGAGCTAACAACTGTAGAGCTCAAAGAGATCATCCAGGAGTAGCCATCATAGATTGAGGCCTTGTCCCTTGACTTAGAGAGGGCCAAGTGGAAACATCAATTATCTGGAGCATAGAAACAAATAGCTTGAGGACCAACAGATGATCATGGAGCTGCAAAGCATCCGTGAAAATCGACAAGCTGCCCAGTAGAGGAGGATCGAGCTCACTACCTTGGAGCAAGAGATCAACAACGACCGTGAGTCTTGGTTAGATCGGGTCAATCTACACTTGGAGAAGCTGCTGGAGAAGGCAAATAGGGACAAGACCATATTGAGGAGGATGTCTTGTCATTACAGGGCACGAAACATGAGCGCAAAGGCCCGAATAAGGAGCTTGAAGGCTAAATTGAGCGAAGCAACAAAAGAGGAAAAAGAGGCAAAAGAGCAAGATCGGCTTTGAATCTTGGCTGAGTCTTCCTTGGCATAGAATAGTACTTCATAGAGGACTTCCAGCCCAAATTTCAAGGAATTTGGGGAAATTTTGGTCACATGACAAATTTTTGGCACAAACACAGGTTTTTTTCTCTATACGCGTCGCGCCACCGGCACGACACGTAAGATTGGGAGCTCCAAATGAGAAATGGTTTGCATTTTTGGATTCAGCATGCAAAATCATGACTACTGGTACACACAACAAGAAATTTGGAGAAGATCTTGGCCACCAAAAGGGCAAAAAACACTCAAAAATGGCCTCATTGCCCCTATTTTGACACACATGAAGTAGTCTTGGGAGAATGAAGATTTGGAGAGGCAAATGAGCTCCAAAATCAAAAATTCCACTTGAGTTGGAAAGTAGACAGGACTGACTTTCTAACAACCATACTTGGGTACATTTTGGACTCCGGAAAGTGCCTCAAAACGGGCCTCAAAATGGCACGACGCATACAGAAAAGGGCACGACGCATATAGGAAAAAAGGCCCAGAATGCCTCTGTTTCGCGAAATTTCGCTTCCTAACTTTTGGTAAGTGGGCCCACTCATATGCACTTCAGTTTTTCGGCACCTAAGGCAGTTTTATAAGTATTTTCACTCCAAATGGTCAGTTATCCAAGTGGTAAAGGAAGGCAAAGGGCCACCCAAGCCATTTGTCATGTTTGTGGCGTTGCACCTGTAGTTGATGTTTGGCTCCCCACCTTCAGTTTGTAATGATTCGACTAACTCCCCAACCCTTGGGAATTTTATCTCTTCATGGCACATTCTATATATTGTATGCAAACCATTTGCAAAGGGTTGTTTGGCTTGTAACTTCTGGGAGACTGTGGGAAAGAAACTCTGTTTCTGCATTGTATATTTTTTTACAGAGGATTAATGAAAGGTAGTGGCTTTGTTTCATGAGATTCATGTGGTTGTGAGTGTAGTAAATGTGTCTCTTATGTTTCATATGTATCTTTTCATGTTTCATAGCTCATTTCATCTTCATTTCCATTGAAATTTTCTAATTTAGCTAAGGTAGAATTCAATTTTATTGCTCTGCCTGTGGGAAAATTTCATGTTCAATGTTCATTCTTCTGTTGAAAAGGATTCATGTTGTCCATGCCCTTTTCACCCTCTTAAATCAATCTCTCCATTCCGCACTATCTTAAAACTAAATTGCTAGGCTTTCTTCCTACCTTGCCTCATGAAATAATCTGTGCCTTTATATTATTTTCTTTATTCGTTGAGGTCCAGTGGTCCCATAACATCCTAGAAACACAGTCATTCATAAAAATCACTTCTTATTTTCATTTTCACTTACTAGCCTAAGATAAATAGTTCACTGTAATTCATCTCAAGCCTTTTTGTTTATCTATTCACTAAGTGTGACTCGGAGAGAGCCCTCTCCTGTTCTAGTAGGGCTAGCTACTAGACTGAGCATGGTTTGTGGTTACCCTAAATTTTGCCTTCCTTCAGCCTGAGGCGGATTTAGGTGCTAACACCTTCTCCTGTGAATCAGGTTCCCAAAGGCGAACATCATGTTGGATATTATCCTTTAAAGACCTTATGAACACATCAATCCTATGCTCCTCGGGAATATTTTTTACCCTTATGTTCAATTTTTGGAACTCCTCAATGTGCTCCATTATTGAACCCTTTTGTTTGAGACTTATCAATTGACTAAAAAAAGTGTTGCTTTTTGTATCCTCATAATGTGCTATCAATTCTTTCGTAAAAAATTTCCAAGTGATAAATTGTTTACGAGAGCAAAGCCATTGATACCATACAAACTGATTTCGTTCCAAATATAAAGTTGAAATACATAACTTTTGTGTGTTTTGCACATTATTGAGATCGAAAAATTGCTCCATCTATAATATCCATGTTTCGGGATCCTTGCCATCAAACTTCCTCATATCGATTTTGGAATATGGTGGGTCTTCGATCCAACATTAAAGTCTATGGAATCATGATTAACATTTCTTTTGTTGTCATCATGAGTTTCCTTTACTACACTTTCACCATTAGTGACCATTTCTTGTAGCAACTTATTCATATTTATCTTCAATTCGTCCATATCTGTCTTCAAATCTATCTTCAAATCGTCCATATTAGCTTCTACGCCCTTCTTTAAACCATCCATCTTAGCTTCTACATATTTCTTTAAACCATCTGTTATCACTCATCCATATCATTATGCTCCGTTTGCATCTGATCTGAGGGATCTGGATCGGTTGCAGATAAGCTTTGAACTAGGGAAGCCATTCAAACCATTTAATCAGCTCATGGGAGTTTTTCCAGCTGCAAGTTCAAATGCTCTTCCTGAACATTATAGACCCTTGATGACTAATCCAAAGTCACCTATTATTGACTTTTATCCTACTGATTTTGAGATTGACATGAATGGTAAACGTTTTTCTTGGCAGGGTGTTGCAAAATGGCCTTTCATTGATGAAGCTCGCCTACTCACAGGAGGTAACACGTGAAGCTTATAGCCATAGTTCATTTCAAAGACAAGCTGATAATAAAGGGTATGAATATGGATATCCTTCACACAGCTTACAGGAAGTACTGCATAGTGTGTGGAGTCCAATGCAGCATGAAGCTCGCACTAGAGAAGGTAAACTTGATATGCCCCCTCTGTACCAGACCAACAAGCCTTACAATCATAGTTCATATCCTAGTAGAGCTGATAATCAAGGATATCAACATAGGTATACTTCAGATAGTTGTCAAAACTATAACAGTGGAGTGTATAATGGAAGTCAGATTCATGGTCAGCGTTATATAGCCTCTGCTTACAATTCTTATGGTGGAACATACAACGGCAGTCAGAATCATGGCTAGGGTTATACAACCGCTGCTAGCAATTCTTATGGTGGAATGTACAAGAAGGGTGACAGTCATAACAGGAATGTATTACAATGAAACATTTATGGTCCACACTTCAGAAGAGCAAAATAAACTTTGAAAAGATGTTGTTTCGAAATATACTAAAGGACTATGCTGGGTTTTCCGTTATTACTACCAAGGAGTATGTTCATGGCAATGGTTTTCAGAAATTGACGTGGCGGATGCAGGCTCAAAATCAGGAGGTTATGTAGCATACTCAACTTGCTCAATTACTGTGGCAGAGAATGAGGCAGTTGTGAACTATGCACCTAGAAAGCGTGATGTAAAAGTTGTCCCATTTGGTTTGAAATTCGGTCGACACGGGTTTATACGTTTTAGGGAGTACCTCTTTCACCCATATTTGGAAAAGACAAGGCGTTTCTATCCGCATGTTCATAGCATGGATGGCTTTTTGTTGCAAAGCTTAAAAGGATGAGCAGCACCAAATCAATTCCTAAAGAAACTAAAGTTGTTCTACGAAGGAGAAGTCGTGGTTCTTGTGTGTATTGGGGGTAGATGCTCGTGTCTCTGCAGCGCAATCTAGAAGCCCTTGCATTTGCAGCAAATGGGAAGATAAATATATCTCAATATAAAAATGTAGCTCTGGGATGGAACACATTTACATTCTCTTCTTGTTTACATTCCCCTCGAAAGAATCCACAATTAAAAACTGTGAAGAGGAGCAGAGGAGGTTATGGGATATGTAAAGTATATGCTCAATGCGATGTTTTGAAGGAGAGGGGTGGTTCCAAGCAGAGGAAACGGGTATTTGGTATTTCACCAGAGAAGGCAATTCCAATAATTTTGGATTCTTTGAAAGCTTTGCACAGACTTGCCATGATTGCAATTTTGGTTGGATTGCTTCTGGTGCATGATCCTGAAGCAGCCATGGTAGCTTCAGGGGGGAGGATAGGTGGAAAGTCATTCTCATCAGGCAGAGGTAATGGATCATATTCATCCAGGACCTATTCGGCCCCAAGTCTAAGTTTTTCATATTCAGTGCCTTATGCTGCTCCTTTTCCCTTTGGTTTTGGTGGTGGGTTTTTCGTCCGTCCGGCCTACGGTATTGGTTTCGGAGTCCCTTCGAGTGCGTTTCTTCTTATCCTGGGCTTTCTTGCTGTCGTTTTTGTGTCTGGCTTCCTGTCGGACCGTTCAGATACTGGATTGTTTGTATCCTCACAGAAAACCAGCGCTCTCAAACTTTAGGTTGGGCTTTTAGGTTTGGCACGTTCAATTCAGAAAGACCTTGATCGAATTGCTGAGACTGCAAACACCTCTACTCCAGAAGGGCTAAATTATGTGCTCACAGAAGCTGTTCTAGCTTTGCTTCGACATCCATACTTTTCCATCTCAGGTTATTCATCAGTCGATATTAAGCAGAGTATGGAGGCTGGACAGAAGCTATTCAATCAGCTTTCAATAGAGGAGTGAGAGCTGCAGCACTAAGACACCTTGAAAATTCACCTCCTTGTCATGTTGCATCATTTGAAGATACAGCTAAGTCAGTGGAAAGAATTTCCTTAAGGCAGTCACACATCAAGTAAGGTTTTGTTTCAGATTTTTATGGTCTTCCTTGGTATAATCTTTCTTGAAGAATTATACATTTCCATTCAGTTTTGAGAGGCCTTGGAGCAGTTGAAAGAATTTTTATATAGAAAGAGGCCCAAAATAGCAAAATTTTGGGTTGAAACTGTGTTTTTGGAATCACACAGCAGTTTCGTAGCGCGCTACGAAACTGCTGAAGATACACAATCTAATCTCAGTCAACCGGTTTTGAAATACAAGCAGGAATTTTGAAAAGGGTATGTCTACAAGGAATCATCTGAAGCCATCATCTTTCAACAAGATCAAGATAGCTTGCAAGAACTTTTTCCTACACATATGAAAACGGTGGACAACGTATTAAGGACGTGGCATTTTGTCATATCATAAAAGAATTGAAGCATGCATCAGACAGCTTGAATGCATTTTCCCCTTTTGTTTTCAAAATAGTGGATGACACATCATCAAATCAGGTTTCATAACACTGGACAGCACATCACAACGTGGCCACCGTCATATTTTGAAGGATAACAATTTAAAATCGACTCATGAAGATTTGAAGACCATAAAGCCGAGAAGCAAGGATAGGCTCCCATTTTTCTGGACAGTGGAGAAAGTACAACGTTTAAGGTCAACATGGAGCATTTAACACTCATCTCCGCCAAAGTGAAAGAGAACCAGATGTCAAAGAAAGGAATCATCTTAATTAAGGCCATTATGCATGGAAAATGGAGTTAGAGTCATAGTTAATTTAGAACTTTTTAAAAAACTCTAGTCAATACTATGTTGTATTTATTAAAGTAGTTAGAGTTTAAGAGTTGTTAGTAATAGAAGTAGTTTTCGAATTCCCCTCATGCTTGAGGAGGAATCTCGATCAGTTAGAATAAGAGCTCTATATATAGCAGGAGCAGCAATGTACTCAGGGTTGGAAAATTTATAAACAGAGGACTGTTTTCGCTTATGTAAAGACGCATTTCCAGTAATATAAGTTGTCTGCTTTTCTTCTCAGGATTAATGAAGGATTTCCATGTTCAGGATGTGTGATTTGTTCTTTCCGTAATGTCTTTTACAGTTGCATAGATGTATAATCACTCAGAATTCACTGATTGTGCTCAGATTTCATGTATGCATTTATGAACTGTGGTTTTATGTGAGTTGTATTCTGAACATCTAAATGCTAAGTGCCCTGACTTCTATGTAAAGGCAGTATCACTGTTTACTGAAGTATGATTGAATTCATAGGCCCAATGGAAACTTATGTAATGTTTATCCAGCCTTCATATTTGTTAAAGTTATTCCACAAGAGTTAGCCATCTTATCATTAGTCAAAATCAATAACCCTTTTGAGAGAGCCCTCTCAGGCTAAGGAGGCTAAGCCTTAGTCAAAAGATTGGTTTGAAATAGTTACTTGAAGTCTTCCTGGTCTACAGCCTTCCAGGGTCTGATTTTGAGATAACATTTTGGTGTGTCTGTCGGGAGCCTGAAGATTATTCATTCCCAAAATCAAAGAGTTGAACTTCTGAGGGTAGCAGGAGCTCAATAGAATTTTCGAGGCTGCAAATCTACCTTGGCGACTTCATTGTTGAAGAATTCGAAATTAATAGATTCATGGTGATTCCACTGTAGTTATGAAGGACCCAGATGCTACCATTCTTATTTCAAGGTATGCATGCATAAATTTTTCAGGAATTCATGGTTTCCCAAATCATTTTCCCAAGGATTCATATTTTCTAAGGAATGGTCCAAAATTCAACGGAGAAGATTTAAGTTTAACTTTGAAGCATATATCAGATTTCTGTGATTTTATTGAGCTTCTTAGAGTTAAACATGAGGATGTTTGCATTATGTTGCTCTATGATTCATTTCAAGGGAAATGTAAATGGTGGATTGAAAGTTTTCCTGCCAAATTCATTAAGTCATTTGAAGACATTTGGTTTATGTTTTTGGAGGAATGGATAGATAGATCAGAGGTGGTGGCAAACTCTCCTTCAATTCAAGGTTTCAAACAATGGAATGATCATCATACTAATGATGAAATAGATGAAAATTTTTCTCTGTTCTTGTCTTCTTATCTAAAAACATTTGACTGCAAGACAGAGGATAAGATGAAATTTTTGGATGAAGTTGCTGATGACATTGAGAAAGACATTGAAGGTTTAAAGGGTCAAATACAGTCATATAGTCTTCATAATCATGATCATTATTTTCAGAAACTTTCTATGGCAAAACACAAGGAGAGAGTGTTGCTTCCTTTCTCTTTTACAATTGAGGAAGAGTTCACTGTTGTTAAAGATCAGTTTATACAACCAGAAAGCTACAAGAATCATCAAGCTGATCATGTATTCTGGGATCCTATAGCTAAATACATGGAAGAGTTTTACTCTCTAGTGTTTCAGTTTTCCTATGAAAATCAGAAGCCATTTCAGTGGCAGTCGTCATCACAATATCATAGTGACTCTGAACTCCGATGCAGTGAAAAAACTCAAATATCAGATAAGACAAATGATTGGCTACATTGGAAATTTCACATTGATTGAGCTGAAAGAAGTTTGAAATGGATAGGGTAGGTAGGTAGGAATATGCAAATAAGCTCTAGGTTGATTGAGCATTTTTTTTCGTAGATGTAGATTCCTTTCTCCTACAGTGATCATCGAGCTTAAGCCCGAGGTGAAGGCCCAAGAAGCTTGAAGGGGATGTTTTCCAAGCAAATGTCTATTATCATAAAGGATGAAGCACTGGACCTGCGAATTCTTAGTGAACTACAGGAGCACACTATCCCAAGTGGAGCCACCTGTTATCACTCATCCATATCATTATGCTCCGTTTGCATCTGATCTGAGGGATCTGGATCGGTTGCAGATAAGCTTTGAACTAGGGAAGCCATTCAAACCATTTAATCAGCTCATGGGAGTTTTTCCAGCTGCAAGTTCAAATGCTCTTCCTGAACATTATAGAACCTTGATGACTGATCCAATGTCACCTATTATTGACTTTTATCCTACTGATTTTGAGATTGACATGAATGGTAAACGTTTTGCTTGGCAGGGTGTTGCAAAATTTCCTTTCATTGATGAATCTCGCCTACTCACAGGAGGTAACACGTGAAGCTTATAGCCATAGTTCATTTCAAAGACAAGCTGATAATAAAGGGTATGAATATGGATATCCTTTAGACAGCTTACAGGAAGTACTGCATAGTGTGCGGAGTCCAATGCAGCATGAAGCTCGCACTAGAGAAGGTAAACTTGATATGCCCCCTCTGTACCAGACCAACAAGCCTTACAGTCATAGTTCATATCCTAGTAGAGCTGATAATCAAGGATATCAACATAGGTATACTTCAGATAGCTATCAAAACTATAACAGTGGAGTGTATAATGGCAGTCAGATTCATGGTCAGCGTTATATAGCCTCTGCTTACAATTCTTATGGTGGAACATACAACGGCAGTCAGAATCATGGCCAGGGTGATACAGCCGCTGCTAGCAATTCTTATGGTGGAATGTACAATAAGGGTGACGGTCATAACAAGAATGTATTACAATGAAAAATTTATTGTCCGCACTTCAGAAGAGAAATATAAACTTCGAAAAGATGTTGTTTCGAAATATACTGAAGGACTGTGCTGGGTTTTGCGTTATTACTACCGAGGAGTATGTTCATGGCAATGGTTTTTAGCAATTGACGTGGCGGCTGCACGCTCAAAATCAGGAGGTTATGTAGCATACTCAACTTGCTCAATTACTGTGGCAGAGAATGAGGCAGTTGTGAACTATGCACCTAGCAAGCGTGAAGTAAAAGTTGTCCCGTGTGGTTTGAACTTTGTTCGACACGGGTTTATACAGTTTAGGGAGCACCGCTTTCACCCAACTTTGGAAAAGACAAGGCGTTTCTATCCGCATGTTCATAGCATGGATGGCTTTTTGTTGCAAAGCTGAAAAAGATGAGCAACACCAAATCAATTCCCAAAGAAACTGAAGTTGTTCTACAAAGGAGAAGTCGTGGTTCTTGTGTGTACTGGGGGTAGATGCTCGTGTCTCTGCAGCGCAATATAGAAGCTCTTGCATTTGCAGGAAATGGGAAGATAAATATATCTCAATATAAAAATGCAGCTCTGGGATGGAACACATTTACATTCTCTGCTTGTTTACATTCCCCTTGAAAGAATCCACAATTAAAAACTGTGAAGAGGAGCAGAGGAGGTTATGGGCTGTGTAAAGTATATGTTCAATGCAGAGGAAACGGGTATTTGGTATTTCACCAAAGAAGGCAATTCCAATAATTTTGGATTCTTTGAAAGCTTTGCACAAACCTGCCATGATTGCAATTTTAGTTGGATTGCTTCTAGTGCATGATCCTGAAGCAGCCATGGCAGCTTCAGGGGGGAGGATAGGTGGAAAGTCATTCTCATCAGGCAGAGGCAGTGGATCATATTCATCCAGGACCTATTTGGCCCCAAGTCTAAGTTTTTCATATTCAGTGCCTTATGTTGCTCCTTCTCCCTTTGGTTTTGGTGGTGGGTTTTTCGTCCGTCCGTCCTACGGTATTGGTTTTGGATTCCCTTCGGGTGTCTTTATTCTTATCCTAGGCTTTCTTGCTGTCGTTTTTGCGCCTGGCTTCCTGTCGGACCAATAATTTTGGATTCTTTGAAAGCTTTGCACAAACCTGCCATGATTGCAATTTTGGTTGGATTGCTTCTAGTGCATGATCCTGAAGCAGCCATGGTAGCTTCAGGGGGGAGGATAGGTGGAAAGTCATTCTCATCAGGCAGAGGCAGTGGATCATATTCATCCAGGACCTATTTGGCCCCAAGTGTAAGTTTTTCATATTCAGTGCCTTGTGTTGCTCCTTCTCCCTTTGGTTTTTGTGGTGGGTTTTTCGTCCGTCCGGCCTACGGTATTGGTTTTGGATTCCCTTCGGGTGTCTTTATTCTTATCCTGGGCTTTCTTGCTGTCGTTTTTGCGCCTGGCTTCCTGTCGGACCATTCAGATACTGGATTTTTTGTATCCTCACATAAAACCAGCGTTCTCAAACTTCAGGTTGGGCTTTTAGGTTTGGCACGTTCAATTCAGAAAGACCTTGATCGAATTGTTGAGACTCCAAACACCTCTACTCCAGAAGTGCTAAATTATGTGCTCACAGAAACTGTTCTAGCTTTGCTTCGACATCCAGACTTTTCCATCTCAAGTTATTCATCAGTCGATATTAAGCAGAGTATGGAGGTTGGGGAGAAGCGATTCAATCAGCTTTCAATAGAGGAGCGAGAGCTGCAGCACTAAGACACCTTGAAAATTCACCTCCTTGTCATATTGCATCATTTGAAGATACAGCTAAGTCAGCAGAAAGAATTTCCTTAAGGCAGTCACACATCAAGTAAGGTTTTGTTTCATATTTAATGTTCTTCCTTGGTATAATCTTTCTTGAAGAATTATACATTTCCATTCAGTTTTGAGAGGCCTTGGAGCAGTTGAAAGAATGTTTAAATAGAAAGAGGCCCAAAATAGCAAAATTTTGGGTTGAAATTGTGTTTTTGGAATCACACAGCAGTTTCATAGTGCGCTACGAAACTGCTGAAGATACACAATCTAATCTTAGTCAACCGGTTTTGAAATACAAGCGGGAATTTTGAAAAGGGTATGTCTACAAGGAATCATCTGAAGCCATCAGCTTTCAACAAGATCAAGACAACTTGCAAGAACTTTTTCCTACCCATATGAAAACGGTGGACAACGTATTAAGGACGTGGCATTTTGTCATATCATAAAAGAATTGAAGCATGCATCAGACAGCTTGAATGCATTTTCCCCTTTTGTTTTCAAAATAGTGGATGACACATCATCAAATCAGGTTTCATAACACTGGACATCACATCACAACGTGGCCACCGTCATATTTTGAAGGATAACAATTTAAAACCGACTCATGAATATTTGAAGACCATAAAGCCGAGAAGCAAGGATAGGCTCCAATTTTTCTGGACAGTGGAGAAAGTACAGCGTTCAAGGTCAACATGGAGCATTAAACACTCATCTCTGCCAAACTGAAAGAGAACCAGATGTCAAAGAAAGGAATCATCTTAATTAAGGCCATTATGCATGGAAAATGGAGTTAGAGTCATACTTAATTTAGAACTTTTTAAAAAACTCCAGTCAATACTATGTTGTATTTATTAAAGTAGTTAGAGTTTAAGAGTTGTTAGTAATAGAAGTAGTTTTCGAATTCCCCTCATGCTTGAGGAGGAATCTCGATCAGTTAGAATAAGATCTCTATATATAGCTAGAGCAGCAATGTACTTAGGGTTGGAAAATTTATAAACAGAGGATTGTTTTGACTTATGTAAAGACGCATTTTCAGTAATATAAGTTGTCTGCTTTTCTTCTCAGGATTCATGAAGGATTTTCATGTTCAGGATGTGTGATATGTTCTTTCCTTAATGTCTTTTACAGTTTCATAGATGTATAATCACTCAGAATTCACTGATTGTGCTCTGATTTCCTGTATGCATTTATGAACCGTGGTTTTATGTGAGTTGTATTCTGAACATCTAAATGCTAAGTGCCCTGACTTCTATGTAAAGGCAGTATCACTGTTTACTGAAGTATGATTGACTCCATAGGCCCAATGGAAACTTATGTAATGTTTATCTAGCCTTCATATTTGTTAAAGTTATTCCACAAGAGTTAGCCATCTTATTATTAGTCAAAATCAATAACCCTTTTGAGAGAGCCCTCTCAGGCTAAGGAGGCTAAGCCTTAGTCAAAATATTGGTTTGAAACAGTTACTTGAAGTCTTCCTGGTTTGCAGCCTTCCAGGGCTTGATTTTGAGATAACACCTCCATTGTTTCCTTCGACATGCAAGGTGGATCCTGCTCAAATATCATATTGTACACCAGGGTGACAAAATGTTCTGACGACTGTGTGATGACTCTGCAGAAGCTGCATTCAGAAAACAGTCTGCAATAAGTGTTCACAAAGGTTTCCGCTGATGTTTATGCCCACTTCAAGCCTGGGAATTGCTACCAGGCACAAATTGCATCCAACATGTATGCGTACATGTAGCTTTCTGCTTGTTGACCTTTGGGCGGTTACTGAGCTCCTACCACCCATTCCTTCAGCCTATGAGCCAACATGTTGGACCAATTGCATGCTTTGCCTTCACTAGCTAGTTGTTCCAACGCGATCACCCAACTATACGGGAAGGTCTCCGTGCTCTCTTGGCTATACAAGAGGCATGCAAAAATGACCAAGTAATGATATGCCTTCCGCAGTATCTTCGTCTTGTAAAACTGGTTGGATGTCATCCTGAACTTTGTTGGCTCCTTCACCTAGTTCTTTAAGATATCCCTGGAGTTTGCATTGTTGTTGGGTATGCTGAAGGGTGTCTCCAGGTGATCACTGGCTCCAGCAAGTGGTACATCTTCTGATAATCATGTACCTTGAAGGTAGCAATCTCTGCGTTGGCACTGCTTAACACCATCGTCTCGGGATCAGTGTGCGAGACAATCCAATGTATCATGTTCGTGCATGGGAACACGGGATACCTGCGTGCAATCTGGTACAAGCTAGATTTGTGAATGTTCGCATAGACTTTATGGTATTCAAGATCTTCCTCAAATGCATCTCAGAATGTGTCATTGATCTCCTGCCATTTCAGCTTTATGTCTTTGTCTATGATCAACTTGGTGTCTTCGTAAATCGGTAAACTCATAAACACTCGCTCAACTGTATCTCCAGTTACGCTTGCGTCAGTGTCCTTTGAACCTACTCTCTTGGAGGACATTGAACCTAAATTTTTGAGAGACGAACGAACACTTTCTATACCTGGAGACATGGCGACATGAATGGAAATCAATCTGTCAGTTAAAACAAAGCACACTTGAGGACTGACATGCAACATACCCGGGAGAGTGATGGCAAGGATTGCACAATTTTCACTGGGAGACTGGGTGAGTGTCAGGAGGTTGGTTGACAACTGGAATTGTGCAATGAGCAATCCAAACTGACTTGTTGGGTGATGATATTGTGCAATGCGCAATTTCAGTTGGCAAGTCATGCAGACCTAGGGATTGCATTGCGTAATTTTCTGGGCCAACAGACACTCCCTCTTAGAATTGCACAAAGAAAGTCTAGAGGACACTGTCTGGCCAGATTTGCACATTTTCTGGGAGGAAGGCGGAGCCTTCCCTCTCATAAATGTGCAATGATTTCCGGGCAAGGCAGAGTCCGAGCCAAGGTTGCCCAGACCCGCCTATGGGTGACTGAAAACATATGAAGATTTGAATGCATGGTGAAACTGAGTGTAGGCAAGACTGAATTATCATGCATGCAAACAACAAATGCAAGATTCAGAAAACAGGAAAACATGCATGTGTTTGAAATGAGTAGTTGAATTGACGACCGTCCGTGGAAAACATTTTCATGCATGCAACAACAGTGAGATGCAAATGAAAACTGAAACGGTGCTTGTACAGGATAATATGCATGCAAACGACAATAAGCGTTTAGAGAAATAAAGCAGACAACACTCACACAAGCCAAAACACAAAAAGCGACAAAAATGTCGCAAAAGACAAGTAAAGCTGACTTACCCGGAAATAGTTGAGATGGATGTGTAGAAGACTCCTAGATGTGCTGTGGGATGTCAGAGCTCCAAAATCAATGTGAAGAATCAGCTCTAAAGCTTCGAATAAATAAGTTTGAGGCTTATGAAATGCATGCCAGAAATCTAGGAAAAAGCAACACTTGGAGAGAAGTTTCTAAAACGATCTTTGCATGTAACCTCCAGTTGCTAAAAATAGATCCCTAAAATATAGGGATGATTTTTGCATGTTTCTTTTTGCTATTCAGGAAAAAGTAGCCTGTGCATGCAAATCAAGTTTGTTGGGTCCCAGGTGAAACTGGTCAACCATAAGGCACGTGCAACAGCCTGCAAGACTGGGAGAGGGATTACGCAATTTTTGGGAGGATTTGGGCTAGCTGTCCCAGAGGGATTGCACAATTTCTGGGGTCAGAAGGTGACTGTTGCCTAGAATTGCGCAATTTTTGGGCTGAGCTATAGTGTTGGGCCAGATTGCACAATTTTCTCAAGGAAGCCTGTTTGATTACATTGTGAAATTTATGAGCCCAACAGGTTGCCCAACGGATTTGCTCAATTTCTGGAGGAAAGTTGGTTCCCCTCTAGAATTTTGCAATTTTCTGAGGGAGATGCTCAGCTAGCAACTAACTTAAGTCTGAAATGGAAACCTATGAGGGGAGTGAAGAAAAATGACACGCACAGACTGGCAAGCTACTAAGAAACCAATGAAGCCTATGTACTTGATAGTGCAAGACATGCTGCTAAGGATGGTTGGTAGGGAGGCTCCAAAGCAAGGCTAAGGCAAAATTTTGGAGGGTGGTTGTAGCCGCTACAACAAAGGGTATACACAGGACTAATTTAGCCTTTGGTTCCTCATCCTCTATTTGCACAAAAATTTCTTTAGTCAGATTGATCTTTGGTTCCTAATCCTCTATTAGTTTCATATCTGGTTCCTGTTCCTCTGTTTACACAACCGTTTCTTTTGTTGGTTTCATCTATGATTCACATTCCTCTGTTTGCACAATTGTGCTTTTGGATGATAATATATGAGCGAGGCACCAATTAACTGTTTGGTATGGTAACCGAGAGTTAGGAGGAGAAATCAGGCGGTGGAGTGGTGGTGCGGTGTGATAGCGCAACAACCACAGAGCCTTGGAGCCACTAAGCCACGAACACGCAAATCCGCAACACGAAGAGGGATGTATTGTATGGAAGTATGGTAAGAAGTATGGTGGTATGATGTCTCAAGGAGTAACATAGAGATAATACACAATCACCTATGCCATTTAACAAAACAAATTTCAGGATTACCACTCTTCTACTGTGCAATAGTCATGGAGGTTATGTATAAACACAATACAACAAAGTTATTCCAGACAGCACAACAATCCACTCTATTATCAATTCAACACAGGAACGAACCATCACATCATTTGAGCACCCTGATTTTCTCATTCAACTTGATTGAGCATTTCGACCAAAATTACAAAACTCATGCAACACATAGAGAAATTGACAGATAGATCTAGCAGCTGTGAAAAATGGCAAAAGGGAGTTACAAGAGAAGAGTGAAGCTAAAATGGCATTCAATTTGATACCATGTCAAAAGTAACCAACCCACACGTGAATTCATAATCCATAATATGAAGATTGTTGGCATCATCCAACATTTTTTAACCAAACAATCAACTGTTCAGTCTTGGTCAAAGCAACAAGAGGAATTTTTCGAACTAGGTATATGTAGCCAAATAACTCCCCTTTGGCCAACTCAAATCCTTCAACATTTACTTCAACATTGTGACTATCCATAGCAAATGTGTTTTCATCTTCACCAAGATCCGATATTGCCTCTATATTTATCTCAGCAGGGTCATTGTATGAATCAGTTATGCTTTGATGATTTAGTAATTGGTTTGAATCCATTGAACGGGAAGGCAACCAACCCACCTTTATGGAATTCTTCCAAATGTTGCCTCAAATAAACCATGGACAATCACAAGTTAAGAAATTTGTGCAATGACAAGTGACGAGATATTGCTTATTAGGTTTAGATTGGCTCCTCACCCAAAAAGTATGAGATATTTTCTCATGAGGGCTGCAATCACTATCTGGAATTCTTTTTTCTTTTTCCATTGATGATTCAAATTGTTTCTCTTTCCTGTAATTATTCAAAAATCCTTCATTTAATAGAATTTCGTTAAACCGATAACAAGGTTCAACATTTGTTAGAGGAACATATATCAACCAATACATCCTAAGAGAACATTTCTTTCTTCTATCAAATAGAAAGTTTGTTGTTAGGTAATATTGATATGACTCCACAACATTGTTTATCTCCTGACTTGCATGGGGAGAATCCCGACAACCTTTTACCCACATCCCTAATTGCATAAAAGCTGGGTTACTGAAGATATTTCATCCGTATGAAAACCAAAAAGATAAATGTAAGAAAGAGTTTTTTAACTTACAAATCTTGTCACCAACAACCCAATTCTTGTGGAAATAGTCTAGGAACTTCTCGTTAGAAAATTTGTTGAAGAAAGAATTAATTACATTGCTCACTTCAACACTAGAACAATAATTCATAATTAAACCCAAATCGCTAAACATCTCTTTTTCTATATCTAGACTACTAGTTAATCGATTCACATTTATTATCCATGCTCGGCGTATGTGCCAAACACACAAGATAACATTGCACCTTGTGATTTCCCCGCCACATTCAATTCATTTCAAGCATGTTATTTTTGTAATAAATACAATTTTTTCTGTAAAATAAGAAGATTGAAGTTACCTTAAAGCATCGATTTCATCCAATGCATCATCAACCATGAAGGCATTAAATTTCCAACTATGATCAACTCAGTGACACCTATGCATGAGCTGCTCCAACCATAGTGAAACGTCTTGTGATCTATTACATGATGCCACCACCCATGCAACTGGCACCCCACTTTGTTTTTCATCAAACATCACGAGTGTGTACAATTTATACTATCACATTCAGAAAACACTTGAAGTCAACTTCAACTCATTAACCATTATCAATAATTACTAATCAAATTATTGTACTAGATCAATCATTCTTAATACACTCACCCCATATTTATTTATGTTGAATGTTGAAGCCATGGCTATTAGGATATTATTCAATAGCTTCACCATGGTCTCCAACATCCACTTCATCTGAATTCCAACTATAAAAGGGATCTCTCCACCATTGGGCTTTTGATAAAAGAAAAAATCATCTGTGTTTTCTATACCAAAGGTTCACACTCGTTTCATCCTTCTTATGCAACTGATACTTTCCTTTCATTAGACGGTTATAGATAACAAAATCTTTCCTAGACAAAAATAAATCCCTATCTCGAGTTGCATCATCCATGTCAACATATTTTTTAACATGCATCTTGCAGACCGAGTCAACTGGCACTTCCAAGAAGAAACAACTCTCTACATAGGAAACCATGTCCCTTGATAACTTTGGTTGATGCAGGGAACTAACATGACTCGAAGTGTCCTGTTGGCTATGATGAGGCCATCCTTGGTTATCTACATGCTCATACATGTTATATGTTAATATCACTATCTCAGGGATTTGAACCATAACTTTTACAATGAAATGGCATTGGAAACCCCTCTTTTTCACAAATGAGGATCTTTGCTTCATTTCATCTTGTCCTCTTCTATCCTCGGGGCCATATGAAAAAGCATAGCTACATAAAAATGTTTGAAAAAACAATACATATGAATCAATGAAAAATGATCGAGCATTATTAATACCAACATCTAAACAATGCATCTCTAAAAAACTTACATTTCATATAGAAAGGAAGTTGTGTTGAATGAAATGTAACTAGTTTTGGTCTTCATAAATGTAATTTTGATATTTGTACTTATTCAAGAATAGAAAAATTATTTCGATATTATTTGTCAATGAGTTTCTTGCATCAAAAATAGGTCAAGCACATTTTGAAGTGCTTCTAGAGAGTTAAAGTCAAAATGTAATTATGATGAGACCCTTTAAGGGCATGTTACATCATATATGTCAACATACAAGGTCATGGGAACACCTCCAAGGCAAGTCAAATCCTCTCCTAGCATCAACAAATTCTCCAAGCAACTACATAATGAATAAAAGATGAATTACTATGAAATTATCATGTCGATCTTAAGGACAGTCAAGTCGGCCTAAAGAGGAGGGACAAACCTCTATTTATAGAGGATGTCCACTCCTCATACAAAACATCATCAAGCTCTGAAATTAGCAAAGAAGGATAGCCGAGTAAAGGTGGAGAGAAGACAAGGTTGAGGAGCCTCTAGTGCAGCGAAGGAGAAGAAGTCAAAGCCGTAGTCAAAGGGACTTTTTTTAAAGGTGAAAACCAGTCACACGTGCGAGGAACAGAGCCATCTTTGTGGTCACAACAACAATGATATAACAGTCTCACATATATCATTTTTTGGGCTTCAAACAAGCGTAGAGAGAAGGACCTCAAGCGAAGTTAGAAAGAGCCCTATATCTACAACAAGTACCCTCACACGTACACAGATTAGGGTTATATTACTGTCACACTCAACCTACTACCATACATCAAAAGGAACTCGAATGATCTAGAGAAAGAGTGAATATCCTTCGGTGAAGGATATCACTAAGTAAAGGGTATCTCTCCTAGAAGATATACTTGCTATAGAAGGAAGAAAAAAGTGTTGAAAGAAGGTCAAAGTGCTGGAAGACAAAGGTCCATGTGCCAAAAGTTATAGTGCAGAAAGAGGAAGGATTTGACTTGTGCTTGGAGGATATCCTAGTCAAGGGGCTAGGGTTTGGCAGTTGTTCAAATAAGAAGCTTCAATAAGAGAAAACTTTCAAAGGGTTTTCCTCTCAAGAGTGGAGAGGTTTTGTCCCTGGCATAGAGCCAAACTGTGTGTTCTTGTTATTTTGTTTTGGTAGCAGTTTGATGAAACACACACACTAATAACAAGAAGAATATAACTTGTAAAATTGCATCACAAATTGTTATCAAGCAACGAAGAATCACTTTAGACTACTTTTCCCTAGATTCTTCAACAAGTTGCAGGCCTTGAGACTAGGCGTTTATTTTGTACCTGGGTGAAAGAACATGGAGCATCTGGGTTCATTTCCTCTCCTCTATTAAAGTCTCCAATTCTAGTAGAAGGGGTTTTTGCAATCCAATCAGTTTCCATGTGTTTTCCATGTGCTTCAGACCAATCTAAATCTCTTCTAGAAAATATGATCTTTTCTTTAGGGTGTTGCACCAGAAGGGCAATGATTATATCCCATTTGACTTGCTTTACCATTTTTTGACCTAATGAGTTGCTGCAACAGTAACCCAAAATGTGTTGCAATGGTGACCCAACGAGTTGCCACAACTGTAAGGACTCCCAACTGTAAACCAGTGTGTTGCCAGACTGGTAAACCAAAGATCTACCTCAACGGTCACCCAGGAGTTTCCGCAACAGTGAAACAACGAGTTTCCGCAACAGTTAACGAGTGAGTTTCCGCAATGGTTGACCAACAAGTTGTCGCAATAGTTGACCTGTGGTTTTTTTTGCAATCAATTTCGATGCTCTCCTAACCTTGACAAACAACAACTAGCTGTGTGCAACCCAGAACAGCTAGTTGTGTGCAACCTAGAACAACATTTCCTTTATATAATAAG
>APFE030084507.1:0-39067 GCA_000404065.3 Pinus taeda
TATATAGGAGAAACTCTGATGTAAAAAGGGTTGGAGATTTTTATAAAAACAGAGTTTTCATATTGGCTTATGTAAAGGACTTTGACAGTAATAGAAAGGATACTTTTTCTTCCCAAGATTCATCTTGTGTTTCAAATGCTCAGAGTATATGTGGTTTGGTCTTTATTCTTCTTGTTTTACAGTTCATTAAACATGCAATCACTCTGAATTCACCTAGTGCTCAGACTTTCTGTGTATGTTTATTGAGTTGAGGTTCTGCTTGGTAAATGTTTTGAGCATTGAGACATTATATGCCTTGGTTTCCATGATTGAGTAACTACTTGTTTACTGCAGAAGTGTATGACTCCATGAGCCCAATGGGTGAAGCCTAATTTTGTTGTTCCAACCAGCTTAAACTTCATTTACTGTTTAAAGAGTTAGCCATCTTTTCTTGCCCTTAATGCATATCAAAAATCTGTGAGAGAGCCCTCTCTGACTAAGGAGGCTAACCTTAGTCTAAAGCCTGGTCTGAAACAGTTTCATGGGATCTTATTAAGTAGCAGCCCTTAGTACTGATTTTATGATAACACCCAGGAAATAATGAAGGAGGCCCAAGTCCTTCATCTCAAACTCTCTAGCAAGATCCTCCTTGCATGAAAGTATCAACAGCTCATCTCCCGTCAAAATAAAATCATCTACATAAAGTACAATGATCACCAACTTACCCTCCACCACAATCTAGTATAGGTTAGGATCTGCCTCACTCTTGGAGAATCCAAGTCCGGTGAAATAAGTGTCTATCCGTGTGTACCAAGCACGAGGTGCTTGTTTCAACCCATACAACGCTCTCTTGAGCCTGCACACACGCGACTCGCTGCTGAAGTTCTCAAAACCTTCAGGCTACTCTATGTACACCTCCAACTCAATGAATTCATTGAGGAATGTAGTCTTCACATCCATCTGATGAATGTGCCACCCCATCTGCGCTGAGAGAGCAAGAATCGTTCGTATGGAAGATTACCTTGCGATAGGTGCAAAGGTCTCCTCATAATCGATCCCCTCTATCTGTGAGAAGCATCAGGCAACAAATCTTGCCTTGTACTTCTCCACACTCTCGTTAGCTACCTGCTTCACTTTGTAGATCCATCTCAAACCCACCACTGATTTCCCTTTTGGTCTTGGGACAATCTCCCATGCACTGTTTCTGACAATCGAATCATACTCTTCCACTATGGCATCTACCCATGCGGGATACTCCACAGCTTCCTCAAAAGAGGATGGCTCAATCATGACACATTTCCTCACAAGAGCCATGTATCCAGTGTACTGATCAGGTGATTGTCTCTGTCTGCACTATGTTGTAGGTGGTCCTACAACCTTCTCTGCATCTTGAGCCAGTCGCTCAGCTTCTGTAGTGCATTTTCACCCTTTGATGGTTGGCGCTGCATGAGTGGTCTCTTCCACTCCATGAACTCCATCTTGTGGCTGATCCACATCCTGAAGATCATCCTTAGGAACTAATAGCTCCTCATATGCATGCAAGTGTGGCTCCCTCTCAAGCAAACACTTCATGGCTTTCTCCTCCTGAAATTTTATATCACGTCACACAACAGTCTTGCTACTGTCTAGCAAATACACACGATAGTTGTGGGGCATATCAGTGTACCCCAAAAATATCCCAACCTCTACGGTTGGCTCTAGCTTCTTCCTAGCATCCTTCGTCACATGCATGTAAACAGGAGAACCAAAAATCCTCAAATGGGAAATATCAGGCCTCTTACCAAAATAAGCCTCCTCGGGTGTACTCATGCCAAGTATCTTGTGAGGACAACGGTTCTGCACATATACTATAGTATTGCATGCCTCCACCCACAAGTGAAGGGGTAGGCCCTGATCATGCAATGTCGCCCGTGTAGCACCCACGATCGTTCTGTTCTTCCGCTCAACAACCTCGTTTTGTTGTGAGTTATGGGGAGCTGTGAGCTCTCTTCGAATCCCTTCTACGCTGCAGAAGTCCTTGAACTCGCCAAAGATAAATTCACCACCATTGTTGCTCCTAAGAGCCTTCACCTTCTTCCCCGATTCCTTCCCGACCAGTGCTTTGAACTCACAGAACTTTGAGCATGTCCCTCTCTTCTTCTGCATGAAGAAGATCCAACACTTTCGAGAGAAATCATCAACAAAGATCACATAGTACTTGTGCTTTGCTGTTGAAGCTACTGAGAAAGGTCCACACACGTCTGTGTGAATTCTCTCAAGGATCGTCGTGGCGGGACTATCCTTCTCGTGAAAGGTGGCTTTCACAAATTTCCCCAAAGTACATCCCTTGCACTAATCTGATTGTGCAAGAGTGCCTTTAGGAAGCCCAGTAGAAATCTGTTGTAGTATCTTCAAGGCTCCATGGTGAAGGTGGCCCAATCTCCGGTGCCACAACTCGCCATCATCCCGACTCACCACTCCTTCTGCCTTGCATGCCATTGTTGTGCAACCATCTACATGCAATTGATAAATGTTCTTGACTCGAACCCCTATCTTCCAGGTTTCTCCAGTTTTCTTACTGCACAGGAAAGCCTTTCCCTCACTGAAGACAACATCATATCCCTTGTCTTCTAACATTTCCATAGAGATAAGATTCTTCTTCAATCCTGGAACATGCATCACTTCCTTCAATACAAAGGGTTTACCAGACTCCCTCTCAAAGGAAATGGTACCAATACCGGTCACACTGTATCTATCATCATCACCCATCTCGATGTGAACTCCAAGATCTTTCTCATCCAGATCAGAAAACAAATCTCGATCTCCTATCATGTGAAAAGACGCACCACTGTCCAAGAACCATATTGTTCCCATCACACTTGATACCAAGCATGCGATTAGTGAATAATCCAGCTCAAAACTGCGAGGCTAAGGCCTCTCTCGCTGCAGATCCAGCAACTTGCTTATTTTTCTTCTTCTGCAGACAATTTGTGGCATAATGTCTGTGCTAGTGACAGTGAAAGCACTTCACCTTAGACATGTCCTGCTTCTTGCCTTTCGCACTAGAATGAGAAGCTTTATTGTTCTTCCCCTTCTTTGCTTTGGTAGCCAAAGCGCAATTTTCTTCATCAGATGCCTTTGATGAAGATCCGTCCCTAGTATTCCGCCTAATCTCCTCTTGCACAAGATCAGATGAAAGTCTCTCCCATCCTGGCAATTTCTCCTGACCATTGACAGAGTCTTGATAGGAATGCCAACTCTTCCTAAGACAAAGGAGAGACAAGCTCACCAAGTCCTCATCATCGACAGTCACCCCCACACTTCCCAGCTCATCCCGGTATTAGGTGAACTTCGTGAGATACTTGGGCATACTGTCTCCATTCTCACACTTAATGTTTCTGAGTTTATCCTTGAGCACCAACTTCCTCTGGTTACTCTTGCTTTGGAATAGACCTGTCAACGCTTTCCACATCAAGTATGGAGAAGCCTTTCCATTCAGGCTGGATACAATGTGATCCTTCACGCCCTCCAACAGAATCCTTTGACACTTTGCTATCTTCTTTTGCCAAGCCTCAACTTCAGCAGCATCAGTAGGCTTTGGGACTTCAGCATCTATGAATTCCGTCAACCCATTGTCATCTAACACCACCTCCATCCTGTCTTTCCATGCAATATAATTCGAGCTGCCTTCAAGGGCATACTCCAATCGCAATCCGTTGAAAGACATTTCAACTTTGACACCAAGAAAACACTGCTGCAAATTCGAATTCCACCATCTCAAAACTCAACCACTTTTGATCTAAAATTCGTGAGAACAAAGTATTTCTTGTACAGAGATTGATTGTATGGGCATTAACCGGATATCTCACCTTCCAAAAGAAGGATGAATCCAGCGGCTACCTAGCCCGATTACAAACTCTGCTTGAAGAAATACAATGTAATCACTTTTTGAATAATAGATCTAATGATCAAACTCGCTCTGATACCATATAGAAATTTTGAATAATATAACACTTATTCACAGAGATTATCTTGATTATACACTATTTGTGGAATGCATGCATAATACATAACCTCCTCTACTATTGATCATCAATTTGCGGAATTAAAAACAATCGCATACGCACATTGAAACATCAATCACACATACAACACAGTATGTATTGGGGAAAGCATACAGCTGAAAACCCCCTGCTATATGTATATTATATTTGTAGAGAACATGTAACAATACATAGTGCAATACTCCTCACAAGTACTCAGTACTATCTCTGCCTGCTACACACAAACCAACTCAGATCTGAACAAGTCACGAGTTCAAATCTCCTCCACTGTTTTCTTGCCTCTACTGCGCAATCCAAGTTGAGAATAGATCTAATCCAAGTTCGAATTCCCTTGGTTTGTACTGCACAATCTTCATTGGCAATCTCAATCCATGATTGTGCAAATCTGATGCACAGCTATAGTCACAACTGATAGTAGTCTCACCCTTTCACCCACCTCTAACACTTGTCTCCACTGAACTGTTCATGCACTGAGTTAACTGATGTATTCTTTAGTTGATTTATGAGTTAATAATTAGTGAATTAATTAATAATTAATTAACACCACTCATCACTAGTGTATTTGTTAGTTAGACTAAATACAACTAGTTCAACTAAGTCAAACTGAACACAACTCCATCAAATCCTCAATCAACTCCACCAAACTCAATCACTTGAGTTATGACTGAAGTCCATCATGCAGTAGCTCAACTAACCCATAAGAAAAGTGTATTTCCTTCTGACAGTTGCATGTGCCACATCCATAGCTCGAACTAAAGTGCTGCAAGAGGATAAGATAATGTTTATAGTCCAAATATTATTAAGAGCTAGTAATATTCGACTGTTCTATTTTTAGACTGCCAGTCTAAAAATAGACTCCGCCCATATGTCTAAAAATAGAGGTCCATCTATTTTTACCAACATGACCAATCATCCATAAATAGCATCCTACAACTCATAGACCATGATCCATATGTATAAAAATAGACTTTGCGCCAAAAATAGCCAACAGACCCACTTAGTGAAGGCGACTTCTTTTCACTAAGCTCCATCATCTTGTTGCATTTTCAACACTTTCTATATTTCCTTATTGATCCATGATTTCCTCTTGCATAATTGTATGTTTGATTCAAGAGCTTCACATAACCTCATGCCATTGTCAATAATGAAACAACTAAACCTATAAGTTACTAAACCCTATAAAGCCCTGTACTTTTTTGGTTCAAATAAAGTTAAGTATCTAGGAGTCATTAAACATATGGTGGTGTCACTAGCCCAAATCCTAGCTAGGAGCATGGTAATGGATGTGATGGTAGCAGATATCCCTGCTAGGTTTGGAATGTTACTATCTAGGTAATGGGGGGCTAAATTGTGTGGTGATTTGAAGCTAGAATTTACATATGCTATCATACCAACTTTTGGTGGGGAAGAAAGGAGGTTGTATAGAGAAACTAGATTTGTAAAAAAAATTACAAAAAACAAAGCAAGCAATTCACCTGTATATAGCCAGGAGAAAGATGACTTTGCTTGCTTCATGCTGCATGATAATGCAGAATTGGTTGAAGATAACCAGAAGCAACTTACTTCAGCCAATGTAAATACAGAGCTGCAAATAGAAGGGATGTGGAAGTGCTTCTTTGATGGAGCCTATTCCAAGGAAGGAACAGGTGCTGGTTTCCTTCTAATTGCACCTGGAGGTAATATGTTCCCTTTTTCTTTTAAATTTGAGTTTGAAGCAACAAACAATATGGAAGAATATGAATTCTTAATCATATCTCTACAAACAGCTAAACAAATGGGAGTCAAGTCAATTTATGTTTTTGGAGATTCAGAGTTGATTATAAAACAAATTAAAAACCACTGCCAGACAAAACATCCTAGGCTTAGGGCATACAGAAATGAAGTGCGGGATTTGGTCCAGAACATATTTGAAGCTTTCAACATTTAATTCCTTCTGAGGGATGGAAATATATTAGCATACTCATTAGTTGTGGCTTCTATTACTTTCAGGCCTCCTATTAATCCAAAGCTAAGATATGAAGTTGAAATGAGGCATAGGACTTCTGTCTCTAATAATATAAATCATTAGCAGATATTTGAAGATGATCAGTAGATTAAGGAATTTTTGGCTATGATTGAAGATTTTCAAGATACCGAGATTGATCAAGAAGAAGATGAAGCAACAAAAGGTGCAGAAGTAAGTGGTTTGAAAAATTCTATTGTTAATCAAAAAGTTTTTCAATTGAAAAGTAATATTTTTCCAAGGGGACTTAGCCCTCTTGAAATACTTTTTAACTCTAATGATGTAGATGTTAGTTCAAAAAAAATTCCACAGGATGAGCACATTGAAGATTATAATATTGGAACTCAGGAGGAGCCTAGGTTAATTAAATTATTTAACAAAGTTCCACTTAATTATAAGGAAATATATCTTAAGCTTTTTAAGGACTATATTGATGTTTTTGCTTGGTCCTATGAGGATCTCAAAACATATGATACAAGTATTATTCAACACAATATTCCCTTGAAAGAGGGGATAAAACCATTTAAGTAGAAACTTATATAGATAAATCCACTACTTTTACGATCAATTGAGAAAGAGGTCAAAAAGTTGCTTGATGCTAGAATAATAGTTCCACTTAGGTAGTCTATCTGGGTGGCCAATTTAGTGCATGTAAGGAAGAAAAATGGAGAGATCATGCTATGTGTGGACTTTAGAAATCTCAATAGGGCTTCCTTAAAAGATAACTACCCATTACCTAAAATGGATCATGTATTGCAGAAGGTAACATGATCATTCAAGATGTCAATGCTAGATGGGTTCTCTGGGTATAATCAAGTTGTTGTGGATAAAGAAGATCAGGAAAAACCTACATTCACAACTCCTTGGGGAACTTTTATGTATGCTCAAATGCCTTTTGGGCTGATGAATGCAGGTGCTACATTTCAGAGGGCTATGGACATTGCTTTTGTGGGTGACAAGTTTGTAGTGATATATTTGGATGACATTACTAAATTCTCCAAGTCTAACGAGGAGCACCTAAACCATCTTAAGAAGACTTTTGAGAAATGTAGAAATTTTGGGCTTTCCTTGAATCCTAAGAAGTCTATTTTTACTCTTGAAGAGGGAAAATTGCTGGGGCACATTGTTTCTAGGGATGTAGTGAAGATAGATCCAACAATAATGAAAGTTGTGCATAAAATACCCTTCCCGGGAGTAAGAAAGACATTCAAAGATTTCTAGGAAAAAGAAAATTTTTAAGGAGGTTCATGTCTAACTATGCAGAAATTGTAAAGGAAATTACAAATATGCTGATGAAGGAGAATGAAGTACATTGGACTAAGGGATCCAGAGAGTCATTCTCCAGGATTAAAGAAGCAATACAAACAGTTCCAGTCCTAATCATCCCTAATTATCAAAAGCATTTACAAGTTTTTTCTTTCGCATCACCTAATTCAATAGTTGTTGTCTTGTTGCAGAAAAATGATGAAGAGATGGAGCAGCCAATTGCTTTGTTTAGAAAGATTCTTAGGGATGTTGAACTAGATTATAATATTCTTGAAAAACAGTTGTATGCTTTGGTAAAATCCCTAAAGGCCTTCAAAACTTATGTGTTGCATTCACATATCATTGCTTATGTGTCAAATGTTGCAATAAAGGATGTATTAGTGCAGAGTGATGTAGAGGGTAAAAAAGGAAAATGGATTGCTAAGATCCAAGAGTATGACTTGGAGATAAAGCCCACAAAGTTGGTGAAAGGACAAGGATTGGAAAAGATATTGATAGAGTCGAACTTTCAGGCATTAGGAATCAACTTGTTGATACCTATGAATGAATGAAAAATTGAAGAAGGTGAAGAAAAACCTAATCCAGGTATGAAGATCAGGTATAATTTATTTATGTTCAGAATGGTACAGGCATATAGTTCATTATTTGTGTTTTCTTTCTTGTCCTGAATTCTTGGATAGAAAATAGTATAGAGCATTAAAGATCATAGCACAACCATATGTGATTGTTGAGGGCAGATTGTATTGGAAGGATCCTGTAGGAATTTTGTTGTTATGTTTAACAGAGGATGAATTCACAGAAACCATCAAGGATTATCGTGAGAAGTTATGTGGAGGAAATTATAGTTGGAAGACTACTGCACATAAAAACCTCCAGACAGGGTTTTATTGGCCCACTCTAAGTGATACATATAAGTTTGTCAGATATTGTCAGAAGTGTTAGCTTTTTGCTGAGAAGAAAAGGCTAGCTCCATTGCCTTTTATCCCAATATTCATAGAAGAACCATTCAAACTATGGGGATTATATTTTGTTGGAGAGATTAACCCACCTTCAAGTGGGTAGCACAAGTGGGTTCTTATAGCAACTGATTATTTCACCAAGTGGGTAGAATATATACCTACTAAAAGGGAAAATGACCAAGTGGTGATGAAGTTCTTAGAGGAGAATATTTTTAGCAAATTTGGATGCCTTGTCAAAATTATAATAGACAATGCTCAAGTATTCATTTCAAGTAATTTTAGTGCTTTTTGTCAAAAGTAAAATGTTATTATATCCCATTCAACAACCTATCATCCACAGTGAAATGGATTGGCTGAATCCATAAACAAAACATTGATGAAGATCCTTAAGAAAACTATTTAACAGAACTAGAAAGACTGGGATTCCAAGTTAAAGTTTTCTCTATGGCTGCTAGAGTAACTACAAGAAGGTCTACAGGTAAATCACTTTTTGAGTTAGTGTATGGGACCTAGGCTCTATTCCCAAGTCAGCTAGTGAAGCCTGTGATTACCATAATTCAGGATGCAAAAGAAGAACCCAATGCCCTGATGAGAAGAATGAATAAGGTAGTAGAGTTAAGTGAAAACAGGGATAAGGTAAGAGACAACTTGATTATGTATCAATCAAAGATAAAGAATATTTTTGACAGAAAAGCTATGGAGATTGATTTTAAAGTTGGAGACCTGGTATTAAGATGGGATACTAGAAGAGAAGGTAAAGGTAAACATGGTAAGTTTGATCCTCTCTGGTATGGCCCATTAAGAATTATAGAAGGCAGGGCAAATAATACATTCTTCCTGGAGAATCTTGATGGTGAATCTTTACAGGTGCCTATTAATGGGCAGCGCCTCAAACATTATTTTCAGTTTTGAAGCACAAGCATCCTATCATTGTAGATACCAGAGTGAATTCATTGTACAAATTCCATAGAATTTTAATTGGATAAGCAATATGAGACTCCATGCCCCAGGTGAAGGCATTGAACTACGGTTTTTAGTGCTTCTGTGGAAAACGCACTATCCCTGGGTGGAGCCAACTGTTGTAGCATCTATTGTTATTTAAAATTAATTCTTTAATTTTATAAAAAATGAACAAAAATAAAAATTAAATATTATATTCTAAAAATTAAATAAAAGTGAAAAAGTCCAAAGCAGTTATTTATTGATGATGACCTTCAAAGCCGAGATAAGTTGGGCCCTAACCCATATTAAAGAATGAGAATTATCATAAAATCTAAGCGAGCATGGGATCGGAAGGCAGATAAAGTGATTTGCAGGGGAGCAACAAGCATGAGTTTTAACTCAAGCTCAACCCCCACAATTGACCATGACATCAAGCTGGTTGATCGAGATCTACGGCCCAAGATTACTGCGGGGCTTCAAGCCTGATGAATACCCCGTACACTCCCTACCCCCACAGCGGGCCATCGTCATCGCTTCAATCCGTCTCATCCCCTCCACGTCATGTGCCACCTTCATTATCAACTGCTTCATCCACTGTTCCCATTCACTTCACCTATCATTCCATTAATTAAGTTCATTAATTACAATTTTTGTTTGCCCGTTAGATTATTTTATACATAAGAGATCAGTAAAACCCTGTTGTTTTAGCCTTGTTTTAATATTAAGCAGTCTTGCAACTAGTTCAACGAATCTAAGTCAGAAACTATGCTAGTAATTGTCATCAGCATCTGTCACCCAAAGTCACCATGGCCCAACAAGTAATTTCATAATCAGTTATTCATACCCCCTTAATGGATGCTGAAAGAGATATTTCTGATACCCTATGTACAATTAAACATCTTTCATTATATCAAGAGGTCATTCTAAATCATAAGAAGTCTCCTATATTCATGGAAATGGTTAGGTCAGGTGTTCTAGCCGCTTTTGTTCCCATAACTCATTTATTTCCTGAATTTGTTCAATGGCTAGCCTCAACAATATACCCCAAGAAAATGTTTTGTAATGAATCAGTTTGGGGAAAATGATTTTCAAGTGACTTCACAGTTAATACACCAAGCTTTGAGCTATCTTGTGTCAGGAACTTACACCACCTTTACTGAGGAATCCATGATTTCTTATTATGATTGCATGTCTCCTCAAGAGCTTTCTCATGTTACTTCTTTCTTAGCTCCTAAATCTAGCCAATTCTCCTTAGATGGCAATCTTTTCTCTTTAGAAATGTTTGTAGTGGATATAAGACCTGTGTTGCAAGTAATTGCTAAGATTCTAGGGAAAGAAAACTCCAATCAGGTAGATAAAGATGTTATGGGATTTTTCTCCTTAATGATGAAGCCTGAGGTTGTACTAGACATCCCAACATTCTAGGAAGATGCCATCAATACTCAATTTATGACTTTGCCTCTCATTGGTTCTTTCAAGTTTCCTTCAGTCATTACTTATTTATTTTTGTACTAGAATGCTGAACATTTCTCTAGTTTGGGGTTAAATGCTGTTGATATCAATAAAAAGAAGCAATCAGTGGTTTTCTAGATAGACCTAATAAGGAATGATCTAGGAGATAATGATTTATTTGAGTTTACATCCTTATTTCTCCTAGTGGTTTATAAAATTCTAAATGGAAGCCTACCCCCAACTTTCTTTCCTAAATCTCAAGAGTGTCTTCAATTGAGTAAGGATGTGAGATGTGGGGATTGGTTCATCTTTGAAGAGCATGCAGAGATTAGGCTTTATGGAGCTTCTGTCAAGCCTTATAGATTACCTAAGTTTGTGCCAATGATGTTATTTTCCCTAGAATTTACAAGGCAAAGCTTAAATGTTGATCAAGTTCATTTTGTCCCTATGAAGAAAGGATTTTTCTTCAAGCTGCCTAAAGTAGTGGGACCCTTCATTGTAAATACCAGACAAGCCACCCAGGAAGTTGAAAGATTATTGAATGATATGTGTCTTTTACAGGAGGTTGAGTGGGCTTATGACCCTCACCAAATTATTTCAAAGAGAAGAGTGGAGAATGGCTATTCAGCCCTTGTGCATGAAACTAGACCTGAAGCAGAAAAATTGGCAAATAGAGGCTTGCAAAGCACTCAAGGAACAGAGATTGAAACCCATAGCATTACCGAAAAAGGGATCAAGAGGGTTAGAGAGGAAATTATGGATCTAGATGAGGAAGAATCTGAAGCAACAAAAAGAATCAAGCTTCAGGATGTAATTTCTTTGGCCCAACCTGGTTTGATTATTCAGTTAGGAGAGATAGGGGGTGCCCCCGCATCACCATCCTCCAGAGAACCTTATCATGATCAAGTTCCTTTAATTCAAAGTATGTTTGCTCAAATAGTTGAGAAAAATCAGAAGATGAAGTTAGATATGGAAGCTCAAGTTGAGTCTCAAGTAACCCCTAAACAAACAAGATTATTATCTGCCATGGATTTGGAGAAGAGTCAACTCAACATTTCTTTTCTCATCCTACAGAAATATCAGTGGGATCTTCGAGCAATTTCAAGACTAAAAATTTGACTTGTGACATTCACAATCTTCCAATGCTTGACAAGGTCGATCTACATATGCAACAGTTGTCAAGGGAGAGAAAATGCTAAACAAAGTGATTCAACTGCTGAAGTTGGAGAAAGCTAACTCCAAAGCTTTGAATGCTCAAGTTGATGAGCTAAAGAAGATTACCATTAAAATAGGGGTCAATCCTGATGACCAACATGTTGTTCAAAAGTTGTTGCAATCTGCTAAATCAAAGATTGGAGCTTTGAAAAAGAATTTGAATCTACCTACAGGTGAGCATCCCTTAGCTACAGGGATAGTTGAAGTAGAAAATAAAAAGAAAATCTCCTACAAGATGTGTTGCAGAAGACTAAAGAAGTTTCTTTACTTAAATAAACTATGTACAAGCTACAAAGACAAGTAGACACTCATGTTTGTACAGTGGTAATGCCAACCAACACAGATGATCTAGCAACACAGGTTCTACAATTGGGAATAAAGCTAAAAATGGCTAAGCATGATGTGAAGAAAGCTCAAAGAGAGTTAGAAGCAGCTTGCAAATGATTGAATTTAAGTGAAGAAGAAACAATAAGAGAAAGAGAAAATGCCAATAAATACAGGGAAGATCTCCTGAGGGCTGAAGATGAAATAAAACAGCTAAAGGAGACAATGTAGGGCAAAATGTCCTTAATTCAAGCCAGAGAAATCCTATGGGATGAAGTTATTAAGGTTGTCAGAGGTATTTAAGAGTTTTTGGTGATTATATCTAAAGAAAAAACACTAATTAGGGATATGGAGGAGGTGTTTATTAAAAATAAGCAAAAAGATCTAGATAGATCAAAGTTTGCAAAGAGGATGATAGAATTCATTAACTCTAAGCCTACTGTAGAGTTAAAGGAGCATGAAATGCCAAACATAATAACATGTGTAATTGATTTCAATAAAATTATTGTCAGAAACATCTACAGGATTACTATTGACAAGAAGATAAAGGAGATAAAGGAAGCAATTTCAAAGTTTAACATCTTGTTGGACAAAAGGGTTAGGGTTGGACTTCCTTCTTACTGGGATCTTCAGAAAAATTTGTTGCCATGGAAAAAATATGAGACTTTGCTAGTTGAGGCTAAAAGAAAAGTTGATAACACACATGAAAGGAGAGCAATATTAAAAGGAGCTACCATTGTGAATTTCCTGAACAAAGATTTTAAACTTCTCTGGATGGTGAAGACTCTATTTTCTGACAAACCTACTTATGGTAGAATTACAACTTGTAGAATAGCACTCGACAAGTTAGAGGAAGCACCAAAGTCAAATGTACCAATGTGGAGGAAGTGTAAGGAATGGATGATAGAGAAGAACAAATATGCATCAACAAGACCACATACTCAGGCCACAGATCTGAACAGCGAGCAACAATCACCAATCATACTCTAATTTCTGTCATTTCTTATTTTCTTGTTTTCTTAAGAAGAATGATGTGTCTTTTACCCTCCATATAATATTTTGTAATGACCCTTTACCTTAGATTTTAGGAAGATAGTTAAACAGTTTGGCAGTTTTGATGGTTACCAACTGTTTCATGATGTATAAAAAGAGGCAAAATTATAGAAAAAGGGTTTGAATTTTGAAGGACCTGGAATATACTATTGTATTTATGATATGAATTTATTATTAATGAATAAATTAGGAGTCTTCCACACATTGTTGGGTATGATTTTGTAATTTCTCTGTTACATGTCATCATGTGTCTTCCTTTCTTTAAATATGGTAATGAAGTTGCAAGTCTTTATTTACTAATGTGAATGAAGTTAAAATCCCTTAAAAGAGTGCTCCTATATTTAAAGTTCTTACTTCTACATTTCCTCTAAGTTACAAATAATAGTTTCTGTGAAAAGCAACATATTGTCTCTAACTTCTCAAAGAATTATTCATTCAACATTAATATTCAGCAATCAAATGGAATTCTGAGACTTTCATGTCACCTAAGTATTGAGGATTTAAAATCAAGTGTTTCAGGTTCTTCATTTGAAAGTATAACATACAATTAAGTGACCACTAAGTGACATAAACAATAAACATTAATGTCTTAAGCACAATTTCTACCCAGCCAAGAAATTGGTTTCTTAAGGGACAACATTCTCAATGTTTGTGATTTATTATTAGGACAACCATACTTGAGGAAGAAACATGCTGTGTATGAGTCTAGACCTCGCTCTATGATTATTTATTTGGGTAATACATTATACATGATACTGAAGGTAGCCCTACTGACCACCAGCTCTTTCATCTCTACTAAGAAATGCAGCAAGATCATCTCCCAGACTAGGAAATTTATTTTCTTTCTAGTTCGTTCTCAAAGTAAGGGGAAGATCATAGCCACATCCATGGTCTCTAGAAAGGGTTCCTCCATGGAGCAGAAGTAGGTGGATACAGTCATGAAAGAATTCAGGGAAATCTTCTCCTCACCCACAGGGGTACCGTTGCACTGTCAGGTCAAGCATTCATTCGATCTGACTCCAAGAGCACCTCTACCCAATGGACTAATATATCATCAATCCATTGTGGAAAATTCCAAGTACAAGTAGTGACATGATCAACATCGAGTGTCACACAAGTTTCAGGGGGGAAACAAATTTTGGTTGCATTTGCAGAAAATTTGCCTTACCAGAGCCCATCGGAAACTCATACCACTCTGATATGGTCCTTACACAATTAACAAAGATGTGCAAGACAATGCTTTGGAGAAGAAAATTCCCTCATTCCTTGGCTTGCAGCTAGTCTTCAACGTGGGCTGCCTTCGACCATACTTTCTACCATTACTGGACACATCTAACATTACAGAACAACTCACACCAATAGCATGGAATAAGATGCAACTGATTAGGTCATGGAAACGCAGATCAAGAACACTTGCCAATAGAAGATCTAGTTGTATCGAGTTGTCAAAGTCGACCAACTCTTGCACCAAGGAAAATGGCTCACCAGGGACCAAGTTCAGCAAAAGTTTCCTGATCTCATGGAGGAACTCAACGCAACGGAGACCTTTGCTTCCTAAGGGGGGAGGACTGATCCAGTTGGATATTGTTGGCCACCCACCTATTCCACTTGGACCCTGTCCACTGTTCTCTTAGTTTTTTTCTTCAGTTTCATTAATTGTAGCACAATTTACTATTTTGGTAGTTTTTCGGGTCGCAAACTTCTGGAGCCACTTTGAGGACCTAAACGATGGTTTTTTGGTAAAATTCCTTTTAGTAATTTCAAAGGAGATCATGTCAACAATTGTAGTACTTGGAGATATCTTTCCAACGAGGTATCATACGCATCAAACATAGATAATATGACTGAGTTACAACCTCAGGAAGTTGGTTGTTGTTGAAGCCCCGAAAATCGGGTCGACAACAAGGGGGATACTCACCCGGTCCGGACCTTGGTTGACAGCTCCTTATCTGTTTGGTATAGTGAGTCCGACTGGGGATAATGGGACCAGTTTCCCAATCTAAGGGTGTGTGTGTGTAGAGTTGGATGTTGCTGATCTAAAGTTCATATCTGAGCTACTTTAGTCTAACTCTATGCTATTGTAATCTAATGAAAACAACACATCTAATCTATGCTAACCCGGGATGTAATTCTTCTATTATGCGATCTAAAGAGATTTCAAATAATAGCTAGTAATAAAGATCATTCAGCAATTATAAGAATAGAAATCAGTTAAGATGAACCACTTTGCATAAAAGGTTAGGCAAAACAGTTGTGAACATCATATCGCATAATAAGTTATTCACACATTAAACATAAATAAATGGCTCCACCATACAGAAGTGCCAAATGGTAACACAAACATTCATGTAATAACATATAAACAACTAAAAAATTTATATTGCTTTAAGAATATAAGCAGAAATGATCAAGAGATAAAAGTACCATTTATGACTAGTCCTACTCATAAGCTTCAAGCAACAATGATTTATCTTTCCTTGTTCCAATATCTACTAAGAGTACAGAAGTGCAACATCAGTAGCAGATATCAAATGCAAACATTAATAAATTTCGATCCTTCCATTCATCAAAACCTCCTCTGAGGGTACAAAAGTGCATGTTCTGAGGATAAGTTTTTGACAAATTTCTGGACCCTTCTCTAAATGCATGAGAAGGGTTTAAATATTGTTAACTAAATAACCTAATTACACAAATTTAGGATACGGTTTTTTAAATGACCGCCCTCTTTCTAAGCAAACTTATTTCTAAAAATCGAATCTAATTCCTAACTATCTCTGCATTTACTCCTTGATGTTGCAAGCATTCAACATTTGCCTGGGAAGAGTCGGCTGGTTGCTTTCCGCTTTTGTTTGAGTCAAGCAAATAGGAATGGCAAGTGCTGGCACTATTTTTTTAGTAAATTAGAAGATATTTTTGGGGATCATCCTCTTGCCAGGTGATTTCACTGCGTATATACTTGGTAACATCCCAAATTTCCCTCAAATTGCTTCTTCTTTTGCTATCTTGGCTTCCGGACTTGCGAATGACTTGCTTCTTTGATGCGGGCCTTTGTGGTGTGTTTTTTGTCTGTAGCGCCTTTTCCTTTTCCGAGCGTAAGCTTTTTCATAATTTTGTAAACATGTTGTTTTTTCTGAGCTTTTTACCCTGAGTGTTAGATTTCCTATTGATATCAGCATCTATTCAGTAATGCTCTGGAACCTGTGGTTCCGCTGCATGTGGTATTCGTTTATGAGGGCATCTCTTCTCTGTCTCCGAGCATTGACGTTTTCCCTTTTTCCTTAGATGTTTCCTGCGCATTGCTCCATGTTGTCTCCTGTTTTTCATTCCTGCAGTTTACGCAAAGGAAAAGAGTCACAACAATAAATATTGACGTGGAAGCTCTAAGCTCTATGAATGCATAAAATAATGCCACCTATTGTGAACTGACTCTTCGAAAAACATTAAAATTGTCCTTCATTAAAACTTTGGCGTATGTTGATTAATTTAGTTTAAGGCGCGCGGCCAATTTTTTGGTTTATGGACAGATTTTCTTGAATTTTGAGCCGAGCAAAATTTGCAATGGGCGGTTCCTGCAACTCGTATTTCATTGTTGCGTTATCGCATTTTCGTCAAGATCGCGATATCGCATTCATCGCAAGATCGCAGATCATGTTAAACTATTGTGTGCTGCTTATGCGATGTTACGATATGCGATGTCGCATATCAGCCATCGGAGAATTCTCAAGATCTTCATTTATGGGCGCTTCTTGATGTATGCGATGCGATCGATTTCACATCGCTTTTTCGCATTTTTTATAGTGCTCATAAAGAAATGTTTTACTCTCTTCTCGCGATGCGATATATTTTTAAGGAGTTCAATACAAAAAGGATTTTTTTGAATTTTTTTTACTAAGGGTCCCCCCTTGTTTAATGTTATTGCTAACACTAAATAAGGAGGGGGGTTGTTGGTGGCCACAACAATGGTGATTCACTTAGAAGAACCAATTATCTCTGCTTCTCTATTGAAACTTACTTCCAAAACAAAACAAAACAAAAAATTCATAAATCTAAACTTTGTTATGGACAGATAGAGTACATTATGCTTTATTCTATCAATGATATTATGTTTCAACCTCTTTTTATTCTAATTGTTTGCTTCCTCAGACTTGTCCTTGTATTTACATCAGCCATTACTTGGTCTTGTAAGGATAAAATAAAGTCTTCTCTGTATGCCAGCCTTTAAAATATGCTTGTTTGTCATAGGTAGAGCCTCTGCTTCCAGCAGGCGTCCATAGCCTTGACAAGGTTACCTGTTACCCAGTAATGATCCTTTATCCTGCTCAAGGTGATCTACAACTTCCAAAGAAAAAAAACCTGCATTTACACTTTTTCTTTGGTTTTTTCTTTTTTATTCTTTAAAGAACAATGTCTTGGTTTGGTAGCCAAATTATGACACAGTCATACACTTGATTTACACTCTTTCTGGACAAGCTGACTTGCGATGAGACCCCTTGTCTTTATATTTTAACAATCTTGAGTCATTGCTCTGTTTTGATGGATAGTATTGGCAAAGTCAGCAAGTTATAATATTTGTGATCATGATAAGCTGGCTCGTGATGAGACCTCTTATTCTTTAAGATATAGTGCTTCTTGGGTTGTTCCTCTGAATGTTTCGATTTTCTTTAACAAGGAGGAAGTCATTGCTTTCCTTAAAAAAGCTCTGGACGACAATAATAGAGTTTGAAAATATCTGCTTTACAGAGAATCCCTATTTTGTTATTGATACCTTTCATTGTGCTGATATAAAACAATTTCTTCGCCAAAGGTTTCTTTCGTCAAAATTTTTTGGAAGTTGAAACTAGCATCATATCTAGGCTAAAGTTTTTAACTGTATCTGTCAATAATAAAGATCAAGTTCTTTAAAAATTTTGTCGTTTATACAAGCAGAAAGCTCAAAATCTTAAAGAGAATTGGTGTCTTTTCCATGAATACCTATAGTGACCATTCACAACTGGTTTTATTATGAAAAAGAAAAGAAAAATAAAACTTATTCTAAAAAATAGAAGAATAATCTTCTATGGAAAATATATTTTAAGGATTTGTCCATTAACAGGCAGAGAATCCCTTCTACCTGCTAAATCCTGGAAGTCAAACGTTGATGGACCTATGACTTCAACAATCTGAAAAGGACCAAGCCACATCTTTTGAAATTTTTTATGTTTGCCTTTTTCTTCATGTGCCTTATCCCATTTTAAAACTAAATCTCCCATTTGAAAATTTTTTCTGGTCATTATGTTTGAATCAAAAGAGGATTTTATTAGCGCTTGATGATGAGCATGGGTTTTCTTAGCTTGTTCTCGTTGTTCTTCTAATTTTAATTATTTCCATTTGTCTTAGTTGTATGGAGGAAGTAGGTACTTCATCAATGTATTGTATTAAAGACAAAGAGGGAATGACTAAGTGAGTTGGAAGAACCACTTCTTTCCCATAAACTAAATTAAAGGGAGAAGTGCCGATCGAAGCTTTTTTCGTTATTCTATCTGCCCATAGAGCATTTATCAAAGATTTATGCCAATTCTTTTGGTTTTGGTCAACTGTTCTTTTAATAATCCTGATTAGGTTTTTGTTTGTTGACTCAGCTAACCCATTACCTTGCGGATAGTAATTGGCCGAATATTTTAGTTTGAACCCTCTTTTAAGTGAAAATTCCATCATTACATTTCCAGAAAAGTATGATGCATTATCAAACATTAAAGATGATGGCAATCTAAACCTAGTGATTATAAATTGATCTATGAATTCAATAGTATTTTCAGAATTAGTTGTCTTGAGAGGAACTGCTTCTACCCATTTAGTAAAATAATATGTTGCCATGAGGATGTATCTATGCTGCTTAGAAGAGTGAGGAACGATCTCACCTATTATGTCCAAGCCCCACTGAGCAAATGGTTGCTCGATGTTTACCGACTGTAGTGGCAGGGACGGTTTCCTTTGTCTCCCAGTAGTAGTTTGGCAGACTTGGCATTTCCTCACATAATTGTGTGAGTCTTTGAACAGCGTAGGCCAGTAATATCCTACACGTAAGATTTTATGTGCAGTAGCATCTCCAGCGTAGTGCCCGCCTGCTGGTCCATTGTGGAGTTCCTGCAAAACCTTTTTAGCTTCAGCTTTTTCCAGACATCTGAGAAGAACAGAATCATAATTCTTTCTAAAAAGAATATCATTTATGAGCTGATATTGTTTAGCTTTCAATCTCAGAGCTCTTTTCTTAGTGTGATCAAGGTGTGATGGAGCATACCCGTTCTTAAGAAAATAAATGATGTCAGCATACAATGATTCTCCACCGTTTAGGCCTACCTCACACATTTGTACCTCTTCAGATGAATTTTCAGAAATTTGCGATGCTCCAGCCAACATTTTGTAGAAGCCTTGACCTCTTACAATGTTCGCTGGTTTGATTCCAAGGTCGTATTCCTGCAAAGCAGTGATCCAATTGGCCCTTTTCTCACCCACATCCTTTTGTACTAGAAGATTTCTTACTGCTGGAAACGGTACTATGACCTTAGTATGGGTTTTAAGTAAGAAAGGTCTGAAATATTTGACCGCTTTGAAAACGGCATAAGCATGTTTCTCCACGTTAGAATAATTGAGTTCAACACCTTGTAAATTTGAGCCAAAAAACGTGATTGGAGCTTCAGCTTTCTCTTGATTTGCTTGAGTTAGAATCACAGCATATCATTTCTTTGAGGCAAATGTGTATAAAATAAAAGATTCTGAAAAATTCGGGGTTGCTAAAGATGGAGCATTAATAATAGCTTGTTTAATCAGGTTGAATGCTTCATGTTCATCTTGACCCCATTTAAAATTTGAATTCTTTTTAATCATGTTTTGCAAAGGAGACACAATTCATGAAAAATCTGGGACAAATCACTTTACAAAATTGATTTGACCAAGGAAAGATTGCATGGCTTTTTTATTATGAGGTAGGGATATTTCAGAAATTTCTTTGATTCTATCAGGATTAATGTGAATACCAGATTTTGACACTGAATCCTAGAAGTTTTCCTTCACTTAATTAGAAAAAAGATTTCTTTGGGTTAAGTGAAATTCCATACCTTAAACATCGTTGAAATATTTGTTTTAAATCTTTGAGATGATCGCTTCGCTTCTTGGAGTACACTGTTATATCATCCAAATAAATCACTACAGACTTATTGACTAAAACCGTGAATGCGATGTCCATAGCTCTTTGAAATGTAGCGCCAGCATTGATCAACCCAAATGGCATTTTCCGATATGTGTATGTGCCCCATTTAGTTCTGAATGTGGTTTTCAACTAATCATCGGGACGTACCAGCACTTGATTATATCCTGAAAATCCATCTAAGAAAGACATCAGTTCTGAGCCTGCTACTGCCTGTAGTATTTGTTCCATAGGTGGAAGAGGAAAATTGTCTTTTTGGCAGGCTTTATTAAGATTCTGAAAATCGATGCAGATTCTAATATCTCTGTTTTTCTTTCTAACGGGTACCAAATTGGAGACCCATTTGGAATGTCTGACGGGGAAAATTATTCTGGCTTTCAATAACTTATTTAGCTCAGTTTTTATCTGATTTTCTAAATTGGGGTGGGTTTTTCTCAGTTTCTGTTGGACAGGTTTTTCGTTATTGATCATAGGAATAGTATGTTGAATGATAGAAGTGTCGTATGTCTTTAGTTCATCATAATTCCAGGAAAAAACATTTTTGTATTGTCTCAAAAGACGAATATACGCTAGTTTTTCTTCAGGGACTAGGCCAAGGCCTAGGTCAATGTTTTGTGGTTTATCATCGGTCCCTAGGTTTACTAATTTGTAGTTCAGAGTTGAACTGTAGAGCTTTGAATTGGTAGACCTTTTAAACCGATTTTTCAAATCGTATAAGTCTTCTAACTTAACCACCGATTTAGGTATAGCATTATCAGTGCTATTTGGTTGTATTTGTCGATCGTGATGGTCTTCATCAATTATTTGATTGGAGTAGGATCCTTCAGAAGTGAGGAAATTTACAATATCAGGATCGTCATTGAATACTCTCCAATTTGTAACGTTGTCAGGGATGGATGGTCTAAAGATTAATTCTATTGAGAATCTATCTGGACTAAAATCTTCGGAGGGAATAAGCTTAGAGGCTACGTTAGCCAAAAGGTTTGCGCTTGCATTTTGGAGTCTCGAGATTGAAGAAATATTAAATGCTATGAAATGCTCAGTTAGATCTTGTACTAAAGATTGATAGTGTTTTAAATGACCAGATAAGCAATGTATAGTGTTACGTACATGTTTGACGACAATTTTAGAGTCTCCGAAGACTTGAAGATACTTGACATTCAACCCGATTGCTTTGTACATGCCTTGCACCAAGGCCTTTGTATTCCGTTGTATTGTTTGTGCAATCGAATTCGAGTCTGCATGTAAGCATGGACTTATTTCCTTCTAGACTAATCAGAACGCATCCTGCTCCTGCTCCTTCTTTAGATTTAGAGCCATCAAAATATAATTTCCAAAACAAAGATGTATTTATAGGTTTATCTAAAAAATTAACACACTTTGAACTATCAGTTTGGGAAAAAATTTCGATTTGGGACAAAACTGAATTTTCTAAGTAGGGTGATGAATGAGCATTGAAATTGTCGAGAAAAGAATCTACTAAGTAATTGCCTATGATACTGCTGTTATACGCTATTGCTTCATTTTCTCCCTCCAATTTCGTTACTATGTACTTTTGGTGTAACTCTCGTTCAACCTTTATTTGATTTGGTTTACCGTTGTAGGGTAACCACATATGCGACCAGTCGGTTGCGAAGTATCCATGGAGTTTCTTGGACCAATCTCTGCTAAGAATTAGGCCATAGAATTTTGGGATATCAACCACTAGAATGTCAATAACCTGACACATCTTCTGATTGGATGATAATCTTATGGTTACTTGATTAATTTCACCAGTCACTTCGACTTGAGATCGATCGAGTTGAACTATGCGCACTGCGGATTTTTGTGGTTGAACATTTAACTTGGCACATATTGATCTGGGTAAAATATTCGATGAAGCACCGGAATCTATCAAACAATTGTGCACATTTTTTTTGAAAATTTCATAAGTGAGAAGAAACAGGGGAGTGTGAGATCTTGATCTTCCTCCAATTAAGGCGATTTCATTTGGGTCAATCTTATTGATCGCATTGGTTGGAGGTCTTCCCATGTTGTGGGAAGCTTGAGAGAGTACAGCGGTAGGCAAAGATGCAATAGGCACGGCATGAAATTCTTTCATCATTATCTTCTGTTGATGTTTCAACTTGCTCAATTCGTAAAGGGTAATATTGGCCCTAGTCTTTCTCATGTCATCTATAATATTGTACTCCATTTCATCCGACAATATCAATGTTTTTGATGGAGTTGTTTGATCTTCTTGGACCGGGCTAGACTGAGTCGCTTTAGTGGTCGTTTTCTTTGTTGTGACTTTATCTTTTGTTGCAGGGCTTGCGCCCTTCTGCTTAGGGGTAATTTGGGGAGGATCAAGCTGGTTTTTGCTTCGTGTGCTAACTGGAAATACTTCTTGATATTTTTCTTGTGGGAGGATGAAATCCCACATTCCTTGTAATTCCATAACTTCTTCGTCATCAGTCTGCCCTTCAGTGGCACTTTCTACTTCTTCTTCCTCTTCCTCGGATTCAGCATTTGAAATGGCATTGGGTGGTTTTATATCCGTTGAAGGACCTCTTTTAAAAGCTCTATAGGGTTTTTTGAAGAAGTTTTTGCTACTTGTTTTTTTATGTCAACCATCTCATTAGACATAGTTTTTAAAACTTTCTACAATCCTTCCAAATCGAAAGGGTCTTTTTCTTGTTTCTTTTTGAAGTCTTCTTTGAAGGTGACTTTTTTAGATTTGCGTTCTTCTATCGCGGATCTTTTTTCCAAGGCTATCATGCGTTTCTCTACTGCTATCGCCTCTGTCATGTTTTTAACTAAGGTTGTTTTATTTGCTCTATCCACGAAGATTGTTGTGTTTGATGGTAAAGCAGTAATATACCACTCACATCGTACTTCTTCGCTAGGTTGGGAAGCAGTGGGAATTCTGTTGAGAATTTTATTGAACCGTAAATTGAAATCTCTGATAGGTTCTATAGCTTTGGCTTTAAGATTGGATAGGTCATTGATTAACATTGTCGTTGATCTGTCATCACCAAACTTGGTGAGAAACTGATTCTGGAAGATATCCCAACTTGTGATAGACCTGGAGGGTAATGAAAAGTACCATGACCCAGCTGTTCCTTGCATTGTATAGGGAAAAAGCTGAACAACAGCGTCTTCATTAGTAACTCCATTGAGATTGATAGAAAGCATGAAATTGTTTATGTGTTCTTCTGCTAGCATGCCCGCTTCAGGATTGAATTTAGGTAGCCATTTCTCAGGATGGGCCGGTATTGGACTCAAGGGCGCAAGCATTAAAACTGCCCCGGGGTTGTTCCATGGAGACTGGGCCATCGTTGAGTTGCTAGTAGAGGAAAGTGCAGAAGATGATCCCTGCGGCTGGGAAGATGAAGATACTATGATCATAGATGATTGAAGAGGGGTTGCGGGAGTTCCGGTAGACGGATGGATGATGATTTGGAATGGAGGCGTGGGTGGTTGACTTCGCGGTGAGGTAGTTGAAATGGATGATGTAGACGAAAGAGTCTCACTGTCAGACTCTAGCGGTAATTTCCTAGCTCTTTTCTTGGTGGGAAGAGGCAACTCATTTTGCTGAATGCCAAATTTTTCACTCTTTAACCTGGTCAGGGGGTGAGTAGGATTGTACTGCGAAGTCACACTGCTTTGAGATTTATTAGACCTCTGAGGAGAAATGAAAAATTCTTGAAGTTTGTGAATCAGGGATTCAACTTCAGGGGTTTTAATGATAGATTGGTCTGAAATATTAGGGTGTGTAGAGCATTTGATAATCGAGCGACTTCTGATTCTGGATTTAAACGTACTAGGGAAGTCGGGGGAGATGATGAGGGAAATTTACTCTCGGAATGGTATTTAGATTTATATTTAGGTGCCATTCATAGTTCAGGCCCTCCTTCTAGCGCCAAATATGTTGAAGCCCCGAAAATCGGGTCGACAACAAGGGGGATACTCACCCGGTCCGGACCTTGGTTGACAGCTCCTTATCCGTTTGGTATAGTGAGTCTGATTGGGGATAATGGGACCAGTTTTCCCAATCTAAGGGTGTGTGTGTGTAGAGTTGGATGTTGCTGATCTAAAGTTCATATCTGAGCTACTTTAGTCTAACTCTATGCTATTATAATCTAATGAAAATAGCACATCTAATCTATGCTAACCCGGGGTGTAATTCTTCTATTATGCGATCTAAAGAGATTTCAAATAATAGCTGGTAATAAAGATCATTCAGCAATTATAAAAATAGAAATCAGTTAAGATGAACCACTTTGCATAAAAAGTTAGGCAAAACAGTTGTGAACAGCATATCGCATAACAAGTTATTCACACATTAAACATAAATAAATGGCTCCACAGTACAGAAGTGTCAATTGGTAACACAAACATTCATGTAATAACATATAAACAACTAAAAACTGTATATTGCTTTAAGAATATAAGCAGAAATGATTAAGAGATAAAAGTACCATTTATGACTAGTCCTACTCATAAGCTTCAAGCAACAATGATTTATCTTTCCTTGTTCCAATATCTACTAAGAGTACAGAAGTGCAAGATCAGTAGAAGATATCAAATGCAAACATTAATAAATATTGATCCTTCCATTCATCAAAACCTCCTCTGAGGGTACAAAATTGCATGTTCTGAGGATAAGTTTTTGACAAATTTCTGGACCCTTCTCTAAATGCATGGGAAGGGTTTAAATACTGTTAACTAAATAACCTAATTACACAAATTTAGGATATGGTTTTTTAAATGACTGCCCTCTTTCTAAGCAAACTTATTTCTAAAAATCGAATCTAATTCCTAACTATCTCTGCATTTACTCCTTGATGTTGCAAGCATTCAACATTTGCCTGGGAAGAGTCGGCTGGTTGCTTTCCGCTTTTGTTTGAGTCAAGCAAATAGGAATGGAAAGTGCTGGCACAATTTTTTTAGTAAATTAGAAGATATTTTTGGGGATCATCCTCTTGCCAGGTGATTTCACTACGTATATAATTGGTAACATCCCAAATTTCCCTCAAATTTCTTCTACTTTTGCTATCTTGGCTTCCGGACTTGCGAATGACTTGCTTCTTTGATCCGGGCCTTTGTGGTGTGTTTTTTGTCTGTAGCGTCTTTTCCTTTTCCGGGCGTAAGCTTTTTCAGAATTTTGTAAACATGCTATTTTTTGTGAGCTTTTTACCCTGAGTGTTGGATCGCCTATTGATATCAGCATCTATTCAGTAATGCTCTGGAACTTGTGGTTCCGCTGCATGCAGTATTCATTTATGAGGGCATCTCTTCTTTGTCTCCGAGCATTGACGTTTTCCCTTTTTCCTTAGATGTTTCCTACACATTGCTCCATGTGGTCTCCTGTTTTTCATTCCTGCAGTTTATGCAAAGGAAAAGAGTCACAACAATAAATATTGACGTGAAAGCTCTAAGCTCTATGAATGCATAAAATAATGCCACCTATTGTGATCTGACTCTTCGAAAAACATAAAATTGTCCTTCATTAACACTTTGGCGTACGTTGATTAATTTAGTTTAAGGCGCGCGCCCAATTTTTTGGTTTATGGACAACTTTTCTTGAATATTGAGCCGAGGAAAATTTGCAATGGGTGGTTCCTGCAACTTGTATTTCATTATCGCGTTATCGCATTTTCATCAAGATCGCGATATCGCAAATCGCAGATCGCATATCGCAAGATCGCATTCATCGCAAGATCGCAGATCATGTTAAACTATTGTGTGTTGCTTATGCGATGTTGCAATATGCGATGTCACATATCAGCCATCGAAGAATTCTCAAGATCTTCATTTATGGGTGCTTCTTAATGTATGCGATGCGATGGATTTCGCGTCGCTTTTTCGCATTTTTTATAGTGCTCATAAAGAAATGTTTTACTCTCTTCTCGCGATGCGATATATTTTTAAGGAGTTCAATACAAAAAGGATTTTTTTGAATTTTTTTTACTAAGGGTCCCCCCTTGTTTAATGTTATTGCTAACACTAAATAAGGAGGGGGGTTGTTGGTGGCCACAACAGTTGCCCAACTAACCCCAACGGGGCCCATAAACTCTTGGTGTTACATATCCTCGGGTTATGGTTTTGGTTATTTATGGTTTTCTCTTATTGTTCAATAATAAAAAGGCCCTTGAGCCTCATTGTAACTAATTTCAAAGGCATGTAGCCACCACATCTCTTCTTAAAGATAAGCTACCATCATTCGAGCTAGTCTTATTTCCATTCTATTTGTAAGCATACTTCAGAATTTGATATTAATGAAATGAAGTGCTATTCCTATTACATATATGTATTTATGGATATATATGTAATTTGTTGCGTTCCTGTTTAAATCCGGATCAGTGGTATCAAAATGGTATGCTCTTTCTCTTATTTTCTTTGCATGTCCCCAACAAGGTCGAGATATAAGGAGTAAGGGCTTGAACTGGTCAAACATTTGCAAGATCAGCCTCGCAAATCCTGACAACCTCCCATGGTGGATGAAAATTAGGATGAGGGGGCAAGAGATCCTATCAAAATCTTGCTCGAATAATCCCTTGAGCGATAAAGGAACACGTTGATGGATAACTTTGCCCAGATCCTTTAGTGGCTACCCAAGGGCGATGGATCTACTTCCAGCAACTACTCTGGAAGCACCACACCCTTTAAGGTACAAGTTAACTTTGGCATTCACATATTTGAGGGTTAGATAGATGCAGATGTCGTAGATAAATGGTTGAATCTACTAGAAGGATATTTTTTTATTCATGATTTTTCCAACCGAGAAAATATCACTTTTTCACTTCTCAAAGTCGCCCCCCACATCAACTACTGGTGGGAAACTTACTGCGAGTAGAAGCATGAAAGTACGACCTCACTATTTTCAGCCGCACCCACTTGGAATTCATTCCAGGATGACATCAAGGAGCAGTACTACCCTGTCAGAAGCTATGAGGATAAATACATAAAGTGGACCACGTTGTAGTAGGGAAGGGACCAAGACATGCCAAAGTTTACCAATATTTTTGATACGCTTCGCACAAAGTTGGGTATAAAGTATCCTAAGAAACATTTGGTACTCAAACACTGTGGCTACCTACATAGGTACATACCAGTCGAGATGGAGTTCCTTGACATCTCCTAGCTTGGCACGACGTACCGATACGTTGTCAAGATGGAGCAGAAGTTTAAACAAAAGAAGCGAGACTCTAGATATGTGAATCTGAAAAACAAAGGATAAAGCCAAGGCAGGGTGACCCAAGATAAGCCATTGAAGCTGCAAGAAAAGAACACCACCACGAGGTTAAATAAGGACACAGGAAAGTCGTGTGAGTTCCATAAGAGCCCCACCCACAATACAAGTGAGTGTCGAGCCAAGCAGTTGTTGATGATCGAGTTGAAGGCTTCAGAATCAGATACATGTTCTGACCCTGAGTTAGAACCTGACAAGAGGAATGACAAAGGGAAGCAGATTATTGATGCGGAGCCCAACGCCACTAGTGCCACTGCCAAGATCCAGAAGAATGAGCCCAAAGATCTAGAGGAGGGGGAACATCTTTTCCACTCACAAATGTGGGTGAAGGGTTCACCATTACAATTCATTGTTGACAGTGGCAGCCAAAATAATCTCATTTTAGTAGAGGCCATGAAGCGGTTGGGTCTACTAACCATACCACACCCACAACATTACAAAATTAGGTGGCTTCACTAAGGACGAGATCTTTGAGTCAGCAAGTAGTGTCACCTTCCGTACAACATCAAACCCTTTATAGATGAGGTATTGTGTGATGTTGCTCTTCTCGACGTTTGTGATGTATTATTAGGAAAACCATACTTATGGAAGCGACATGTTGTATATGAGTCTAGACCTCTCTTTGTGATTATTTCTTTGGGTAATACATTATACAAGATGCAAGAGCTAGACCCACCTACCGCCACCTCTTTGATCTCTGCTAAGAAATGAAGCAATATCATATCCCAAACTAGGAAATTTATTTTCTTTCTAGTTCACTCTTAAAGTAAGGGGAAAATCATAGCCACATCCATGGTCGCCGAGAAGGGTTCCTCCACGCAACAGAAGTAGGTGGATATGGTCATGAAAGAATATAGGGATATATTCTCCTCACCCATAGGGGTATTGTTGCACTGTTATGTCAAGCATTAGTTCGATCTGACTCCCAGGGAACCTCTAGCCAATGGGCTGATATATCATCGCTCCATTGTGGTAAATTCCAAGAACAAGTAGCGACATGATCAACATCGAGTGTCACACAAGTTTGGTGTGGGCGACAAAGTTTGGTTGCATTTGCAGAAAGAATGCCTTACCAGAGTCCATCAGAAACTCAAACCACTCTGATATGGTCCTTACGCCATTACCAAAGATGTGGGAGACAATGCTTTGGAGCACAACATTCCCCCATTCCTTGGCTTGCATCCAGTCTTCAATGTGGACTGCCTTCGACCATACTTTCCACCATTACTAGACACATCTGACATTTCATAATAACTCACACCAACATAGTTAATTCCAAACTACATGGAACAAGCTGCAACTGATCGGATCATGGATATGCAGAACAAGAACACTCACTAGCAGAACATCCAGCTGTATTGAGTTGTCAAATTCGACCAAGTCCTGCACCAAGGCAAATGGCTCACCAGGGACAACCTTCAACAGAAGTTCCCTCATCTCATGGAGGAACTCAATGCAATGGATACCATTGCTTCTTAAGGGGGGAGGATTGAGCCAGGTGGACATTGGTTGTCACCCATCTATTCCACTTAGACCCTCACCATTTTTCTTTTAGTTTTTTTTAGTTTCCTTAATTGTAGCACAATTTACTATTTTTGATAGTTTTTCAGGTCTTGAACTTCCGAAGCTGTTTTGGGGCCCTAAATGATGTTTTCTTGGAAAAAAATCCATTAGATATTTTTGAGGAAATCATGTAAAAAATTGTAGTCCTTAGAGATATCTTTCCAACGAGGTATCATACATGTCAAATGGAGATAACATGACCAAGTTATGACCCCACGAAGATGGCTGCCCAACTAACCCCAACAGGGCCCATAAACTCTTGGTAGTACATCTCCTTGGGTTGGGGTTTTGATTGTTTAGGGTTTTCTCTTATTGTTCAATAATAAAAAGGCCCTTGAACTTCATTGTAACTAAGTTCAGAGACATGTCGCCACCACATCTCTTCTTAGAGATAAGCTACCATCACCCGAGCTAGTCTTATTTCCATTTTGTTTGTAAGCATACTTCAAAATTTGATATTAATGAAATGACGTGTTATTTATGTTGCGTCTCTATATTTATAGTTATATATGTAATTTGTTGCATTCCTGTTTAAATCCGCATAAGAGATCATTTTGTCCATTTTGCACGAACGTGTGATTGTCTTGATTTGCTTTTGTTGAAGATAAATGTTTATTTACTCATGAATTAATGTGTGCATGCATAAAGAATTGACATATGATTGCATGAATTAAATTTGTGAAATTTTTTTAAAGAAGAAATCACTACTAATTCACCCTCACCCCCAAGTAGTGATATGAAATCCAACAACATTGACTATAGATGTTGACTTTGTTTGACTATTGTGGTTGACTATGTGTGACTATTATTATTAATCAATAATAATAGTAGGCAATTATTGAAGAGTGTTGACTATCAAACATAATCAAACATAATTGAACATAATCAAAGATAGTTAGCCACATTAGTAAACCAATGTGTTTTAAACCATATTAATATTAATATTATTAAGCATTTTAATTAAACATTGATTAATATTAATATTATTAAGCATTTTAATCAGAGGTATGTTCGCAGTGAGTCAACTACTCATCTTGCCGAAGCCTTCACCAGTCCCTGTTCTCTCAATGACGCAGCGGTCTCTGATTAGTTCTTGGAAACTGGAGCTTCAGCCCATAAGTCTAATGACCCATCTCACTTGGACCAATCCACTCAGTACAATGGTAAGGATTATGTAATTGTGGGAAACGGTGCCTCCTTACCCATTACACATACTGGTACCCTCTCTCCTGCTCCAAATATTCATTTATTAATGTCTTGGTTGCTCCCCATCTCACCAAAAATCTTCTCTCAATTAGTAAATTAACCTCTGATTTTCCCTTATCTGTTACTTTTACTAATAATAGTTTCTCTATTCAGAATCTTCAAATGGGAAAGGTGGTAGCAACCGATAAGAGAGATGGCAGCCTATATGTGCTGGAGCATAGCAACTCTGCTTTCTTTTCTGTCCTTAAAAATAAATCTTTACATGCTTCCTATGATTTATGGCATGCTCACCTTGGACATGTAAATCACTCTGTTATTTCGCATTTAAATAGACAAGGACATCTTTATCTTACATCTTCATCACCCTCTCTCACATTTTGCAGTACCTGTCAACTTACGAAAAATCATCGCTTGCCTTATTCACGTAATGAACATAGGTCGTCTCATGTATTATATCTTATTCATTGTGACTTATGGGGCCCTTCCCCCGTCAAATCCAATTTGGGGTTTATCTATTATGTTATTTTAATTGATGATTATTCATGATTCACTTGGCTTTATCCTTTAAAATTCAAATCTGACTTTTATAATGTTTTCACTCCATTTCAAAAATTTGTTTAAACTCAATATTCTGCTCACATTAAAATTTTTCAAAGTGATGGCGGAGGAGAATTCACTAGCACTAACTTTCAAACTCATCTTCGTACAGCCGACATTCATCATCAGCTTTCCTGTCCCTATACACCCGCCCAAAATGGTCGTGTTGAACACAAACATCGCCACATAACCAAGACTGGCCTAGCCCTTCTTTTTCACTCTCACCTTTCTCCTCGCTTCTGGGTTGACGCTTTTAGCACTACAACTTACATCATCAATCGGTTGCCAACACCGCTTCTTGGAGGTAAGTCACCGTTTGAACATTTATATGGTTCTTCTCCAAATTATGAAAATTTCCATCCCTTTGGTTGTCGTTTTTATCCTTGTTTACGTGCTTATATGCCTAACAAATTTTCCCCACGCAGCATTCCCTGCATTTTTTTGGGTTACAGTCCCTCTTATAAAGGGTTTCATTGCTTGACCCCGTCACCTCTCGGCTCTATATCACCCGACACGCTCAATTTGATGAAAATCATTTCCCTTTCATCAATACCTCTCATGCTCAGCCCCTTTCTTCTCTACAATTTTCCCACTTTCTGGAACCTCGTATTTTACATACTGACCCTCCTCCGTCATCCCCTGCACCACATTCTCCGCATATTACTCAATCCGGATTTAACCCATGTGCTATCTGTACTAATCCAGTGGAAGAACCTTTGCAGGCTATTGATTCCTTTGCAGGTCCCTCTTCATCAGCACCAGCTTCTAGTCCACCTCCCACTAAGGCACGGACGGCTCCTCATGTTCCTGCGCCAACAATTTCGCTAGGCTCTCACCCTATGATCACACGAGCTAAAGCTGGTATTTTCAAAACTTGTCACTCAGCGAACCTTGGTGTCATGGGCTCATCTAGACTTCTTTCTGCTCTTCTTGCCTCTACTGAACCTAAAGGATTCAAATCTGCTGCTAAGAATCCTTCCTGGCTTGCTGCCATGGATGAAGAAGTTCACGCTCTGCACAATAATTGCACCTGGATTTTGGTTCCTCGACCTGCAAACACCAATATTGTGAGCTCCAAATGGGTGTTCTAGACCAAATACCTTCCTGATGGATCCATTGAGCGATTCAAAGCTCGCCTTGTTTCCAAAGGATATCAGGTACCTGGTCTTGATTACACCGACACCTTTAGTCCTGTTATCAAGGCCACTACTGTCAGTGTTGTGCTTTCTCTTGCTATTACCAACAAGTGGCCTATTCGTCAACTTGACGTCAAGAATGCGTTCCTCAATGGCACTCTCACTAAAAATGTTTATATGGAACAGCCGCCTGGGTACATTGATCCTCGATTTCCTAGTCATGTCTGTCTATTAAAGAAAGCTCTCTATGGTCTCAAGCAAGCTCCTCGTGCCTGGTTCCAGCGCTTCATCTCTTTTCTTATTCAACTTGGTTTCTATTGTAGCTGCGCTGACCCTTCTCTATTTGTCTTTCATAAGCAATTTGACATTATCTATTTGATTCTTTATGTTGATTACATTATTGTTACTGGCAACAACATCTCTCTTCTTGACAGCTTTATTTGTAAACTCAATTATGTGTTTGCCACTAAATATTTGGATCCTCTCAGTTACTTTCTTGGCCTTGAAGCTTTGCCAACTGCAGATGGTCTCTTTCTCAGTCAGCTGAAATATGCACAGGATATTCTTACTTGTGCTCAGTTACTTGACGGTAAACATGTCCATACTCCCATGGTTGTCTCCCAACACTTGTCTGCTGATGGCCCTCTATTTTCTGATCTCACTCTTTACATGTCTCTCGTTGGAGCACTACAATACTTGACCATCACGCGCCCAGACATTGCTCATGTTGTCAACTCTGTTAGTCAATTTTTGCATGCTCCAACTGAAGATCACTTTCTCGCTGTTAAGCGTATTATTCGCTATGTCAAGGGAACCCTCCATTTTGGCCTTACTTTTCACTCATCTGCTACTCGTGGTGCTCTAGTTGCTTACTCTGATGCTGGTTGGGCAGGCTGTCCAGACACTCGTCGCTCTACCTCTGGCCACTCTATTTATCTTGGTGACAATTTGGTCTCTTGGAGTGCTAAGAAGCAACCTACTGTATCTCATTCCAGTTGTGAATCTGAATATCGTGCTCTTGCAAACATTGCTGCCGAACTTATTTGGCTTACGCATCTCCTTCGTGATCTCCAGGTTCTCATTCCACAACGACCTCTTCTCTTATGCGACAACAAGAGTGTTATTTTTATGAGCTCCAATCCAGTTTCTCACAAGCGAGCCAAGCATGTTGCATTAGACTACCATTTTCTTCGCGAACTTGTTATCGTTGGCAAACTTCACACGCAATATGTGCCCTCTCATCTACAGGGTGCTGACATCTTCACAAAAAGTGTTCCTCAACCCCTTTTTGAATTTTTCCGATCCAAGCTTCACGTTCATTCCAATCCGACGCTCAGCTTGTGGGGGGGTGTTGAGGATAATTTGCCGTCATCAAAGACCTGCCATATAGAAATTAAGGCCTGACATTCATGACAGCACTGTCCCTTAATTCTAGGAGTAAATTATGTTATTTCTCTGCTAATTGATATGAAATTAGTATGTAATTATCTCTCTTTAATTATAAATAAAGATCCTCACCACAATTACAGTGTGGTGGTTTATTCAACCTTCTCATCCTAGAAAGTATTATGGAGAGCTATTCCCCTTATAGTGTGCTGGTTTGTATGGAAATGGCGGAATAGAGCGATTTTTCAAAACTGCAAGGAGGATTTCAAGCTCATATATGATAAGATCATCCCCTATTATCTCTCTATCCTCCCCTTTATTCCCCAACAAATGAAACAAAAATCTAATGAAGCTGCCCCTAAGTGAATATATCTGAGGGCTCACTTTGATGGTGCTGCAAAAGATGGTATGTGTGCATGTGGAGTATACATCAACATCATGAAAGACCAGCATTTTTCAATTTACTGGAATGGAGGTCCAAGGACAAGCAACAAAGTTGAGGCCATGGCATTGGTCTCCTTATTTTTTTCTCTTTCTTGAATACTGGCCCTCTTCAGATCTTCGGCAACTCAAAAATCATCATCGAACATGTGACTAGAAAACATTCAATAAAAAATGCTAATCTTTCTGGATGGATGCATAGGATCTCATCAATATGGAAGACTTCTCTTTTCTCCATTTCACATGTAAAAAACTCACGGAATATGATTGCCGATGTGCTATCTAAGAGGGGCTCGCGGACTCAATGTGGAAGATGGTATCTGAGCATCACTGTGGGGTCTATCATGCATCAAATTCAACCATTCTCCATGCCGGGTATATAGGAATACTTATCTATCTTGGTATGTATCATGAACCTGTCATTTTATCATCGTCTTATGCTCAGGTATCACGTTTTAGTTTCCTTATTCTCTGTATAAGGGTCTATCTCTCTATCTATCAAGTTATTTAGATCTATCAGTAAATGCAGTCATGGTTGACAGGTTATCATTTTCTGTATATACATACATGGTAACTTTTTGTAATATGGCTTGGAAATATTGTCAATATTCCCTCTACACAATACTCTACATAATGATTAACATAATTTATACAACGTTTTTCTTCTGAAAAATCAATTTAAAAAATTGAACATCGAATACATAAAAGAATGAATTATCCAGCGAATTGCAATTTTGTTTCTTAATTAAAAAAAAATATGATAGGAGAAAACACCTTTTAATATTGCATATAAGAAGGCAGTAAAAGTTCAAAAAACCATAAAAAAGTGAGACTGAAATTCTCCTTCTCTTACTCGTTCATTCGGTAATCTATTTCAGGTTATTAGTTGGTCCATTCCCTTTTCGCTTTTTATGAGAAAGGAAGGGTCAAATGTGAAATTTATGAGAAAAAGGCTAAATTTATGAAAAAAAGGTAAGTAGATGAATTAGTTTTATTTTTGTTTATTTATGATTGTATTGATGTTACCAATATTGTTAGTGCAGTGAAATTATCAGAACATTTTATTATTAAAAATAAATAATATTGAAGTTATTAGAATATTTTATTATTAAAAATAAATAATATGAAAAAAGGTAATAGAAAAATTATTATATTATAGTAAAGATTTTATTGATTTATTAAAAGAAATAAAAATATATTAAAAATAAATTTTTAATTATATATTAAAATGTATTTTAAAAATGAATTAATATAAAAACTTTAAAAAATAATAACGGTATATATTAATATTTATAAGAAAAATGAATAAATATAATATGTTTAAGTAAAATATTATTCAATTTTCATAATTTCAAGAATATATATATATATATATTATATTATAATATTAATATATATATAATATTTATATTTATTTTGATACTTCAGTTACTATATTCCATTGACCTTTTTAATAAGAATATTATTTACTTACAAAATTTAACTTATTTGATGGTCAAAATATTACCTTAATATATTAAATATTTATTTAATATTTCAAATTGTGTAAGCAATTTGCCCATAAAATTTTATCACGTGTATGCATTGTGTCTTTCTAAAATCATTAATAAGTCAATCCTATATATAAATTATTTAAATTATATATATTTTTTATTAAATATATAATTTAAATATATTACACATTTTAAATCATTTATTTTTAAATTTAAAAAAATCAAAAAAAAATTGTGTTGAACATGTCATTGTGAGGTAAAGCCTTAACCTATTATTCGACTTACTCAAATTGAATTATCTAGACTTGTTTGCGGAATTTGATAAACTTGACAATGATTAAAGTTAAGTCTTTTTAATGTTTTAGAAGGCAATGTACTATTCCAATTTTTATACCAGCTAAATTCGGCATACTATAATCGTAATTGGTGAATGAGGTAATTGTTTTCACTCTCATTCATTAAATTGTGGCTCTAATAAAAGTTTATAAGTTGTAATTAAGTTTGACATGTGGTACTATTATGACACTTTGTTACATCCATAAATCAATTACATTAATCCGCATAATTTTTTTTTATAATTATTACTTTATCTAACACACAATGTTATACCTTACTTACCCACGGTTTATTAAACATTATTACACAGATTTTATCAACATTATGACACAAATTTTTATTGTAAAATTAACCATATATAATTCATAGCACGGATTTTTATTGTAAAATTGACCATATATAATTCATAGCACGGAGGTTGACATTGATTATTACTTTTAAATGATTTTCATTCTCGCGACATCGCACTTTAACCATTCCATATCCATGTCTTCATTTTTTATGGGTGGCCATCTCGTCCCAGTCTGGATTCGTCTCAGACGTCGATTTGCTGACTCTAGATCGCATGATCGGATTTGATCAAGGGTTCCTTTCAGTAACCGCTCAACCTAACCCCGTCCTCAACATTCCATTTTCATCACTCGTTCAGGACGGGTTTCTGTCTGCATATGCTTGCGGCGATGGCGGCTTACTAACCCTTCTAGCACCTGATACCACTTGTACTGTTGATTGGCGAGCTCCTGCTTGGTTTTCCCACCTCTCTGAGGGGTCTTCAAAACTGGAAAATAACCTCACAGGTATGTGGTGGCAACACAATAACTCGGTTATGGTATTTTTTTTTTTTGTTGTGCTTCTCAGTTTTCTATGGTTAGGCCTCTAAGTTGTCTTTGTCGTGGTTGCTTGCAGGTGGAGGACCGTCGGCCTAGTTCTTTATCTTTAATGCAGACTCAGAACAACAGGGTTTTGTCATGGTGGATAAAATCTTTGTGCGATTTCGATTTCAGGACTTATTAATATCTTTGGTTGCCAATTAACTAAATCCTGGGCGTTCTGGCTGCCCTTGTTAAAATTATAATTTCACCATGCGCGCGGTCAGCAGTGAACGCATGGAGAAAACCACTCAGGGCAAACCTAAACCGCCAGTATCATATCGCACCGCTTTTGGCTTAAGGAGGTTTCCGTACGATGGTGGTCCGATACTGACAAACTGACACCCATGATGCTGGCATGACATAAGCACTCGACACTTTTCGGAAGGTATCTTTCACCCAACTCACCCCTTCCGATATCGTTCTCACCCGTCCGATGATCTCCAGTTTTTACCGCCGTTGATTTACCAAGTTGCACGATGGCTTAAAGAGCAGTCAGAAAAGTCTTCCGATGTGAAAGCTCCGCCGTTGGATTAATGCTGAGTCTCTCCGTCGTCCGATCATGGAAAGTACATACGGGCCTGATTTAAAATTAATACAGTGTGGACCATACGTTTTTGCCCATCCCCTTTGTTAAATGACTGTCATATGTTTTGGTAGGGCTTTAATTTTATTTACGGCGATTTAAATACGGAGTATGGGCCGAAACCATAAGGTAAGTTTTATTTTATTTTTTAATATGTTTTTTTTAATATAGCGTTGACCCCATTTTTGTTATGTGAAAACAAAAACGCACGGGGATTAAAATGTAATGGAAATATGTAATTGCATACGGTGAATTGAAAGCGAGGTCCGCAACACCAATAGAAGGTAATGTAATTTGCATATGAAAAAAAACACAGAGGGTCTGCAGCACCCGTAAAAACACAGAGAGTAAATTTTTGTATTGCAGGGGAGGAATGCACAGAAGTGCATAAATGTTTTTTTTGGGTCTGTAATGTAAAAGGGATTTTATGCAGCAGAGTAAAAATGTTGTCTTGGTAATGTAAGAAATGTAAAGATTGCACAGCAGTGCAGAGGAGAAGTAAATGAAAACCAGTGGCTTGTTTTGTTTTCAAATCCATGGATTGTTTCACACAGGTGAAAAGGTAAATCTGTAACTCCCTGTAAGTTTTTGTTTTCACACACCAGTGAATGTAAATGAAATATTTACACACAGAGGTGTAAAATTTCATAGGAGGCAGAGTAACTTTTGTGAAAGTGTTTTGGTGAATCCCTCTGAGTGAAAGAGGATGAATATGTAAATGTTTTTGTTTAATGAATGGAAATTTTATGGTGGTGAAATACTCTGTCCTGTGTAATTGTTTTTAAAAAGACTTCTCTGTGTAAAAGATCCTGGTGTAAAGCAAACAGAGCATAGGCTCTGTGTTTTATATTTTGATGGTTTTGGTATTTTCCCATCCCAAACAGAAGCAAAAATACCCAACAGTGGTATCAGAGCAGGCTTAGGCTCTTTGTAGGTGACAAAGAAGCTGAAGAGAGAAGTCTTTTGGTTGCAGAAGTCTGTTGTTTTTAAATATACAGTCAAGAAATAGAAGCATAGCTGAGAATGCAAGGAATGGCTAGCACAAGCACTAGCATGGGTTTGTTTAACCCTCAATTCCCACAGTTCAATGGGAACGATTATGACTACTGGGCAATAACCATGAAAGCCCTGTTTGCATGTCAAGATTTATGGGAAATAGTTGTAGATGGTTTTGATGAACCAGCAAATGAGACTGAGTTTAACAGGTTAACTCAGGGAGAGAAAGACCTATTGAAGAGCAATAGGAAGAAGGATGCAAAAGCCATTGTATTCTTGTATCAAGCATTAGACAAGAGTGTGTTTCCAAGGATAGTAGGAGCTAAGACATCCAAGGAAGTATGGCAAACCCTCAAGACAGCCTATCAAGGCATGGAGAAAGTGAAGACAGCAAAACTACAGTTGCTCTGAGGGGAGATTTTGAGAATCTGTGCATGAAGGAGTCAGACAACATTGACTCATTCTTCACACATGTAATTGGTCTGATCACACAGATGAGGACTCATGGAGAAACCATTGAAGAAAGGAGGATTGTGGAGAAAATATTGAGGGTCTTACCCTCAAAGTTTTATGCTATTGTCACCACCATTGAAGAGACAAAGGATCTCTCAAACTTTTTAGTTGATGAGCTACATGCATCACTGATAAAACATGAGCAGAGATTGTGTAGGAATGAAAACTCATCTCTAGAACAAGCCTTTAAGACCCAGATGTCCTTTGGAATAGGAAGAGGTCAAGGCGGAGGAAACAAGAGAGGAAGAGGCAGAAGGCAGAACAGAGGTGGAAGGAACAGTCCAGCAAATGCT
>APFE030084509.1:0-10131 GCA_000404065.3 Pinus taeda
CCCCTTCTTCTCCATTTCGCTTTGAAATCCTTTGTGCAGAGAAACACTACCAGCTTCAACTTCAAATGCAAATTCAAACTTTTGAACGTCGGCTCGCTTGCAATCAGGTTCCTTTTAAAGAATGAACTCGGGCTCCTCCGCAACTTAACAATCTTATCATGCAAACGGACCAATTCATGCAATATTAACAAACATCATGACACTACCAGCATTACAGACCATTTGAATGATTTTATGTGCGTGGTTATGAACCTATTGGTGGAATGATGGCTTATACTTGCTTGAAAAGGACGCCATTCTGACAATAAACGGACAGACATACTGACTCATCCCCCAGACATGACATTCTAAGAATTAGTGCTGTTTAAATCCCCGAATCCGCGATTTCGTAGCGTAGATAGTTATAAATTAACAAAATGCGCTACGAAATGGCTGGTTACTGACACGCTGTGAAAGAACTAAAACATCATTGCGCTGCAAAATCAGCCAATTAAAATTGCGCTGCAGAAATGCGAAAAGGACTAGTGACGTATATAAGACAAGACATATCTTATACAATCATGATGGAGGATGGCTAACGGCTTTGGAAAATGATTCATATGAATATCTTTATAAAACACGTTCCCTAAGTAACAAACATAGGGCAACAACCATTAGACACCTATTTTTGGACAACAAAAAATTTTATGGACAACATTATGTACATATCACTGCAGTTCTAGGTGATAACACACCCTATGAGCTAGTCTATGCAAAAAGTCTTTGTTGTCCATTAAATTTGAATATAACACATTGAGGATGGCAACCCAACTAGATCTAGATCTCAGTCATGCACAAAAAGAAAGTTCGTTCCATTTGAATGGCCTAGATGAATTCAGAATGTAGGCCCTCCTCCATACAGAAATAGTTCAGCTTCAGAGAAAAATTTGGCATGACAAGAATATCAAGGAGAAGTTGTTTCAAGAAGGAGACTGGGCATTATTATATGATTCAAGGTACAAAGACTTCAAAGGAAAGCTGAGAACAAGATGGCTCGGACCATATGTGGTGGAAATATGCCATGACAATGGTTCAGTGTGAATTAGGACTATAGATGAAGAAGCCATTCCATTGCTGGTTAATGGACACAAATTGAAATTATACAAGAGGCCTTCATCTAAACAAGAGTTCATTGACAACATCAATAAGACAGTGATGATGGTGGAGCAAGTTTAAGCTCCTCCCTCATCAGGTCACTGAAAAAAGAAATAAAAACAGAATAAGGATTCAGGTGATAACCTTCATGAGGAGCCTGAGTCCCATCTTTGGGTTGAAAACCTCCATGAGGCAGCCCAAGGATGAGAAAAAAGGAAAGAAAAAGAAGATTCCTGGGTGAAAACCTTCCTTGAGGCGCCTAGGACAGATACCTAGGGTGAAAACCTCTCTTGTGGTAGCCTAGGTGTTTTGTTTATATATATATATAATAAAAGAAAAAGAAAAAAAACATAATTGTTGTTTGCAGGAGGATGAGAAAGACAATCAAGGAGCAAAAAGAAAATCCAAAGGGGGCCCTGCCTCACATATGTTCATCTCCCCCACTCCTTACCATGCATCCCTCCATAAATTCCATTGTTTTTTCACTTCACTACTTCAATTCAGGAGAAAATTGTGTTTTCCCAGCATCACCTCATCCATTACCATCATCCATGCCTTTACACACACTCCTACTCCCTCTATACATGCAACATCATCTGATCTACAGTCACAGACATCATCAACAGGCAGCAAAAGAGGCAGAAAGTTGACCCTACAGCAGCAACAAGAACATCTGATCTACAGTCAAGAAACCATCAACAAAAAATAGAGGAGGAAGAATAATGACCATCAGTAGCACCTTTGATCTTTGACACTTGCAACGTGGAATTAAGGCCACAGGTAAGTATCCTACTCACTCACTCATCTGCATCATTTGATCAAAAGTTTTAAAGGTTAAGAGGTAGTTGGTATGTGAGTAAAAAGGTGGCCAGTTTCCTCTAAAAAGGCTATGCCCTCTAAAACCTCAGGATCCCTATAACATGGGCAGTCTTCAATGACTTACCAGCAGAGGACAACATCAAAATCTTCATCTATGGTGTTAGTCCTTCTGTCAGCAAGGAGAAGACAAAACAACAAACATCAAATACATAGCTAGATGGGGATGAGATGGATAAAGAAGACACTAATACAAAGGAACATGATGTTGAAACAGAAGAAGAAGAAGGCATTAAAACAAAGAAGAACAAGCAATAAGAAACAAAGGAGATAAGTGGCTTCAGGGACAAAGAGGCAACTGAACAATCAAAATCCCATGGCCTTAATCAACACCCATAATCTAATTGCAAATAATCCTCAGCTAACACTTAGATACCTTGTTGCCTAAGGGCAAAGCGAGTACACATTATGAGGATTTGTTTAGGCTACTAAAGAAATAATAATATACATGCCTGCTAGAAAAGGGATGAAAGACACTACCCCATAGCTTGAAGATTAGAGACTATCAGTGGGAAGAAGAAGAAAGGAAAGTAGGCTGCTATAAACAAGAAGAAAATACCACAACAGAAGCATGATATATCAGAGAGGCTACCAAAGCCACTAAGTTGCTCAAAGGATGAGCAACACTTTCAGTAGGGGGGAAATGATGAGTCTCATCATTGAGTAATGATATGGGCCTTAATTGGCCTTAATCTGCCTCCTAACTTAGTCAAACCAACTATTCTCACAACCTATTGCATACTTTTGATTATATTTTGCTTATGAGATGAGTTAGAGTTGGATATTTTGCTTTGTGGTCTAATGTGCATGTAATGCAGGAATAAAGGATAAAAGCAAAGGAAATGCAGGGATAAAAGGGTAAAAGCAAGGAAATATGGTAAAAAAACCTTGGTAAAAACTCGGATGGGACAAGAAAGAGGAAATTCCAGGAGGTAAATCCCCCTCATTTACTGCCCATCCATTCAAATACCCCTCCATGAGCTGAAAGTACACACAGCTAAATCGGGTGTACAACAAGATAGCCAAGCAAGTGGAAGTACAAGCAGCCTCCCTACTAGAAGGCAACCGAGCTAGTGAATGTAAAATGACAAGTTACCATTAAGTTGGGAGCTGTATCTCCCTAATTTTGATGGAAGTCGTTGAGACTTCATATGTATAAATAAGGAGGCTTAGGACCTCAGGTTTTTTTAGCCAGTCATAAGTTAGTCAGCTAGGCAGTCAGTCAGTTAGAAGTATTCAGACCTTTTGCCTTGTAACAGTTTGATGTAATACAATGTTCTTTGATAACGAAGATGAGTTTTGATTTGAGCAAGCACTGAGTTAACTTAGAGGGCTGGAGCTCTTGGGTTAGGGCCCAACCCTAGCAGCCAAAACTCCTCTTTCTTGTATTGTTAAGTAGCTTAGCTTCCTGCTTTCTGTTCATTTGTTTAATCAGATGCATTCTCATTACAACAACAATACAGATTCATGGTTTCCTGTTCATTGTTTTTAGCAGTTCATTTCCATTATAGCAGTAGCATAGATGCATGGTTTGATTATTCATTTGGTTCAGTAGATGCATGTCCATTCTAGTGGTTCAACATAGATTCATGGTTTTCCTATTCATTTACTGAAGTGGCTTCTCGTTTTCTGTTCATTTGCTGAGTAGTTGCAGTTTCATTGCAATAGTGCAGGGCAGAATAGTTGTGTTTAAGTTTGTTCCACTCATGCTTTCATCTAATCAGTAGGTTGACAAGGAAAAAGATCCACAAGGTTTCTCACAGGTGTCTCGGCCTCACCTCCTCCCTCTAGGACAATGGTGTGAGGAAGAAACCCTACAGCAACTCCAAAAACACAAGGTTTTGGTTTTCATGGAGTTTTGTCATTCAAACACAGTCACTGAGTTTGTCATCACTCTACCCCTTTTCTGGTCATCAACTCGATCTCTCTCTCTCTTTGTCATTTTAACTCACTCGCCTTCCCATGCCATTTTCCTTCAGCACAAAACGCCTGAGTAGGGGACTGTTGAATTCACGTTCAAACGGTCTTTGCTGGTAAATCATCTTTCGCAAGCCAAATCGTCCAATCACCACTCAAATCCCTTTTCACGTTTGACTTTTCACTTTTTAAATCCCCACCGTCGATCTGCCTTGACAGATCAGATGGTTATCGCGCACCCGCTCATCAACTCACTCGATCAATCTCCACCATAGATTTGCCTTGACAGATCCAACGGTCTTCATGCCATATCGATGGACTTCTGCCCAACCGTTATCGGGCTGAGGGCACACGATATGGGCAGTTTCCCCATGCTATGTGTTGGCCAGGGAGGCTAATCGTGCTAAATTCTACAAAATCATTTACTTCTTTGATGACGCGTGACATCCCGCTTACCGCCCTCCAAACCCACTTGTCACTTTTTGCACGTTTCTTCTTGCACTCCAACCTCCACTGTCAATCTGCCCTACCAGATCTGACGGATGTCGCTTCACCTGATACCATTTCCACACGTTTTCTCTTGCCCACACGATATAATCCTAGCCATCCATCCTGTTAGGCCACCATGTCCACCCATTTGCCTACGTACCCTCCTACTATCTGATCTCGACCGTTCATCTACCCTTCACCCATCTGATCTAATGGTCCTCATGCTCTTTTGCTCCCCCACGTCCTCCTTTCGCCATTTTGGCCTCCAACCGTTCTCCCACTTAAACACAGGCTTATCCTAGTGTTCATTTTTGACCCCTTAGCTTAGTCTTTTTGCCTTACTCCTGCAACTTAGATAGTTAGCATTAGGTTAGTGTTGCTTAGCAATTCTGCTTAGTCTAGCTGTTTTCATGATTAATTAGGTTATGGTGATTTAGGGTTGCATGTTGTTTTCTTCATTTCTGCAGTAGAATAGCTCTCCCCTAGGCTATGTTTGCTGTCCTTCCATCAAAATCAAGCTTCTTCTGACCCTATGGAAGTCTGGCTTGGAACCCCTGGGGTCTCTTTCCATATGAGCAGTGACAACAGGCAGTACCTTCACTCCTACTTGTGTATATAGCATAGTAACCTCCAAGTTTGTACGAACCACAGGTTGATAAGTAAAGTTGGTAGCCCTGGGAGTTGCAACATTCTTGTTGCAATACCTAGGCTCATTAATTGGGTTTCAGGTACACCCAATCAACAATCCGTATGCTGACTAGGTTGGTGACTGGGCAGTTAATTGTGTACAATTTGGGCCAATGGTTTGTTCACAAGTGTCAATTATTGATTTGTTCGTGAATGGTGCAATTTCATTGGTTGTAGGTTCATTTATGTTGGCCAATAGTTGACTGCCTCGTGGCCTTTGAACAACGCATTAAAATTTTTGGATTGGCCCAAGCTACCCACTGGATTCGAACTTGTGACCAAGCAACAATCACCAGAGGCCTTCAGCAACACACTACCGCATGTTTCTTATTAACCTATATTCGCGACTTATACAAAAATTTTAATGCAATGTGCATTGGAGGTTGGATTCGGGGCTAAGCCCCAGCCCTGGTCCCCGTGCCCTCGGAACCAAGGGGTGGGACCAAGGGCCAGGTATTAGCCACAACCCCATGGTCACAACCACAACGCACTAGACCATTACTCAGATGCATGGGCAAAGGTAAAATTTAAGGGCTAGCCCCGGGGTCACATGACCCTGTATGTGACCAGGTGCGTGAAGGAGCGGAGGGGGCTAGCCCCGGGGTCACATGACCTTATATGTGACCATGTGAACGGAGGAGCAGAGGGGGCTAGCCTCGGGCCACATGGCATATTATGTGACTACACAACCAATAGAAAGGGAGCGCCCAGGTTATAGCACCCAACATGGAAATCAAGCGAGTGGCTTGGTTTTATGGGGCACAATATGACCACGTGCATTTTCGTTGGGGGTCAGCTGATGGGGGCATGCGGTTAGCCCCAACCCCTGGGCATGTGCCCCCATACGACCTTAATTTTCAGAAACTAGGTGTTAGAGGATAGTTTAACTGTCCAACAATTTCACCCATCGGGCAGGATTATAGGCCATGTTTGCGCGCCAGTTCTGGGTTTGGGGCGCTCAAGCCAGGTTTAGGTCGAATTGGAGGATGGTTAGCTATGGATTTTGGGAAAAACTTGTAATAGACATAACTTTCTCATTTTTTGGCCAAATGAGGTGCAGAAAGAACCGAGATGGGGGTTTTTGGTAGTTCTAGATCCATTGAAGACATTTGTATTTCATTTTAAGCATTGTAAAGCTATGAAAACACAAATTTGAGCACTTAATGAAAGAGATCATGCATTAGAAGCTAGACCAGGAGATGTGGCCCAAGAGGGGTGAAATCCTATATCATGTTTGATGTTATGTGTTTCTAATATGGTATTTTGCCTCTGTTTTGGCTGATAATTAAGTTTAAAAATATCTTGTTTATTTGTTTTGTAACTTGATCCATTACCCATAACACATAAAATTTCACTTGCAATTTGTATATCACCTTCAAGTCTCAAACACAGATCATTTGACCATGGAGGTAGTCCTTATTATGGGCCCTATTTTCTTAGATCAAGAGTTGAAGGACATTCATAAACGAGAGTTGTTGGGGGACTAGGTAGTGACTTTGATAAAAATTGTCCTCCCCTTCTAGTGGGAAGACTAATGAATATTTGGAAGGTACAAGAGACAAATATACATGAAATACATCAAGGGAGATAGTTGACTTTACCATTGGTACTTAGAGCATTAACCCCCCTATCTTTGGTCTCCCAATGAAGCTAGTGTCCCTTAATATCAGAGGATAGGGAGGGAAGGCCAAGAAATTATCCCTCTGTTGGTTCATAATCCAACAAAAACCTGATATCATCTTAATACAAAAGACTATGTGCAAACAAGTTGAGCTCTATCTCTATCTAATGAAGGTATTGCTTGGGTGGAATTTTAGTGTGTTAGAGTTTGCTAGTAATTCAGGAGGTCTCATAACTAGTTGGAGGGAGACTTTTCAAGAGAAAAACTTATTTTCTTTTAAGTCTGGTATTCTCATGAAGGGGAGACTAAAGGGCTTGACTTTTGTTTACAAATTCCTAAACTCTTATGGATCTTATGCAAAAAAGAAAACTTATTGGGATTGAATTTTAAATTCTTCAGAGATTCAAGGTACTAACTTAATCATTGGGGGAGACCTAAACTTCACCCTTAATCATAATGAGATTTAGCGAACCTCTATCCACATCAAACCTTTGGCAGAATATTTTTCTTCTGAAATTGAAAAGCATAGCCTTGTGGATTTAGAACTAGTTGTCCTAAAGCCAACATGGGGTAAATAATAGAGTGGGCTATGAAGATATGGCCAAATGGCTAGACAGATTTTTAGTCCTTTCCAATATTATTGCAGGTGTTAGTAAGATCAGGACTTGGGTTGAGGCTCAAACGCTCTCAAATCACTTTTCTATTTGCTTGGAGGTTGATGACTCTAATGAGAAACCTTGATCTCGCTTTAAGTACAATAGATATTAGGGCCTAGATGATGGGTTCATTAAGTTAATTAAGGAAGAGTGATAGATCTATAATCCTTGGAGAAACATTAATGCCATTACTTAGTTAATTCAAAATTTACAGAGAATTAAACCAAAGGTAAAGACCTGTGTTAGTAATAGGCTAAAGGATAGAGATTCTAGATTATTGAGGATTGAAGGGAATCTAGTTAATCTGTATTCTACTAATAGTGGTATTCCTACTGAAAGGGATCTTGTTGAGGTTAAACAATTGGAAGGTCTTAAAAGTAAATTACTCCCAAATGAGGAAATAGATCGAGACTGAAGAGCAAGGCCACTTGGATTGTCGAGATATGAATACAAAGTACTTCCATAATTTTTCATCTCATAGAAGGCACACAAATAACATTTGAAAGATTGCAACTGAGACTGGTAATAGGGTTCACTCTTTCAAAGATATTATTGATATTGGCATGGGCTATTTTAAGACTTTACAAGAAACCCTAGGTACTCCTTAAGAGCCTCTATGTTTATGATTCAACAATTTCCAAGGTTTGTCAGCCCTGAAGAGAATCAAGAATTCCTAATGTAGATTTCCAGCTAAGAGTTATTGGCAACTATGAATTCCTTCAAAAAGGATAGGAGTCTAGGTCTTGATGGTTGGACCATCAAGTTCTTCCTATAATTTTTTCACTTTCTCGGTAATTACTTGCTTTGCATGGTGGAGGAGATTAATACCTTGCAAAAGATGTATGACTCCTTAAATTATACTATAATTGCATTGATCCCTAAATTTGATAGTACAGATAAATTTGAAGATTTTAGACCAATTACTCTATGCAATATTGCCTATAAGATGGTGGAAAAATTGATATCTCTTCAGATAAAGCCAATTCTTTCTAATTCTATCTCGCCTGGACAATTTGGTTTTCTTCAAGGTAGGCGCATTCATGAAGCTATGGGCTTTGCTCATGAAGCCCTACACATAATTAAAACAAGGAACTTATCTTATTTGGTTCTAAAGGTTGACCTATCCAAAGCCTACGACATAATAACTTGGTCCTTCCTCTAGCTCTTACTTTTGCATAATGGGTTTTCTTACAAGGCTACAAAATGGATCATGTGTTATGTCTTCACAACACATTTTTATATACTTGTTAATGGAGCAACTTCCAATTTATTCTCATCTACAAGAGGGGTAAGACAGGGTTTCCCCCTACCCCTTTATCTCTTCCTTCTAGTGGAAGATGGATTGATCAAATTAATCAAACAAACAGTTGACAGGGGTGATATAAATGGAATTATTGTTGGTGACTCTTTGAGGATATCACATCTACTCTTTATTAATTATATAGTGTTGTTTTACTCTAGCGATATAAGAAATTTCCATTGCATTTATGAGATTAATTTATTTGTTTTTTGCAGGATTCTATATGGAAATTAACTTTGAAAAATTAGCATGTTATCACCATCTTCTCAGTGGTGAAACTCTCCATGGTTTAGCTATCCACTACTGGTTTGATTATGGAGCAATGGTGGATGGTTTCAAATACTTGGAATTTTTTTGAAACCCAATGGTTATAAAAAAATAGGGTTGGCATTGGTTTATTGGTAAATCTGAAGTGCATAACTCTTTTGGTGTAACCAGTGGCTCTCTTGGGAAGGGATATTGACACTTTTTAAAGTTGTACTCCAGGAAATTCTAATTTATTGGGCACTCGTGGCACAAATTCCAAAATGAGTTATCTCCAAAATGAAAATATCGTGTATTAATTTTTTATGAGGAGGGTGCATGGATTTAGCAGGTATGGTTTGAGCTGTGTGGAAATCAATAGATCTTCCAAAATACTGTGGCGGATGGGTTTTAATAGATGGTGTCCATTTTGCCAAAGTCTTGGCTGGAAAATCTATGTGCGATTGCATTACTTCAGATTCTCTATGGAGCAGAATAACAACCAATAAATACATATATCCCGCTAGAGTTGTTGATCAGGTGTGGCTATGCGACAAAATACACTCAATGTTTCCAACCACTAGCAGGCCTTTGTTAATTCCTTCCTTATAATCGGTAATAACTTGGGATGGAGAGTTGGCAATGGCCATTCTGTGTGAATAGGCTTTGGCGACATTCTTGGATGTGGTATTCAAGTTTTTCTATGTGATGGCCTTGTGCATTTCTTCACATGTGCAAATATATTTTCCTATGTGACATTGTTGACCCTATCGATCAACTTTCTAGCAGCAACATTGGATGTGAGATGAAGATTTAGATATCTCTGTAGGATGGGGCGGTCTGGTCGAAGTTCATCATTGAATTGGGTAGGTCCCAAATTAAATTAAATGTTCATGAAGACTAGCTGATTCGACATTATAATTGGGAGGGGGTAACTACACTATAAAGCTTGGGTACCAATCTATTATGGATAGAGATCCTATAATTAGTCATCATTGGTGGAAGTCCTTTTAGAAGGTACATGCTCCACCCAAGGTTGTACTAAATCTTTGGTTGATCCTTCACAATAGGGTTCTTACGTGGGATCATCTACAACGTCATCATTTCTACGGTCCAAATATTTTCTTACTCAATGTTACCAGGAATAGTGTCCACTCGGAGCTGCTATTCCCACTAAGACTGGTAGCTATCTTAGAAACAAACAAGTA
>APFE030084523.1:0-13681 GCA_000404065.3 Pinus taeda
TTCTGGACATCCAAATCTAGATAGGATATTGGTCTCTAGGAATTGTATGATGATTGAGTCATTGGCTTGCCTACAGGGTATGGCCTCTATCCACTTGGTAAAGTAATCTGTGGCTGTCAAAATCCATCTATGCTGGCTAGAAGATGAAGGGTGGATCTCCCCAATGAAGTCTAAACCCCATTGTTGAAATGGTCTTTCAGTTGAAATAGGTTTGAGGGGCAGGGGTAGCAGCTTTTTCTTGCCTTCAAAGATTTGGCATTTATGGCAAGACATTACAAATTTTCTAACATCAGCAAATAGGGAGGGCCAATAAAATATGGCCCTTAGGATTTTATTAGCTGTTGATTTCCAATACAAGTGTCATCCATAATCTCCTGCATGAAATTCCTTGAGAACCTTGTCAGTTTCATCCAAAGTTAGGAAATTAAGCAAAATACCTTCATGATTTTTCCAAAATAGCACATTATCTATGATACAGAACTTTGAAGCTTTCATTTTCAAGAATCTCTTTTTGGTTCTGGATAACCCTGGAGGAGCTTGCAGGTTTGATAATACAAAACATATGTCAGTGTACCAGGGTGATTGTAAGAAGGCTTGATTGATCTGTGGAGTCGCCATCTCCTGCTCGTTATCCAGTTCATTGATGTCTAGGGCTTGAAAGTTGGTTTCAGTCATTAGTTTAGCCAGCCCTTGTCCTTTTATGAGTTTTGTTGGCTTTATCTCAATGTCATATTCTAAAATGTTGGCTATCCATTTGCCCCTTTTAACTTCAATTCCTTCTTGAGTAAGAATATCTTTAACCACTGCATTACGAACATAGGAAATTATGTGAGAGTACAAGATATAAACTCTAAAATCTTTTATGGCCTTCACAAGAGCATATGCCTATTTCTCCATGATTTGGTATTTAAGTGGGGCATCTCTAAGTGTTTTGCTGAAAAAAGCAATGGGTTTCTCATGTCCTGAATCATCTTTTTGTAATAGGACAACAACAATAGTATGCTCAGATGCAAAGGAAAAGATTATAAAATCTTTATCAAACCTGGGACTTGTAAGAACAGGAGTTTTTGTCAAAGCTATCTTGATTTCCTCAAAGGCTTGCTTGGCTTCTATTGTCCATTTGACTTTAGAATCTTTCTTGAGCATATTATTCAATAGTCTTATTAGCTCGGCCAAATTGGGAATGAATCTTCTCAGGAAATTGATCTTGCCTAGAAAAGCTTGTAATTCTTTGATGTTTCTTGGATGAGGGATTTGAAGAATAGCTTGAATTCTGTCCGGATCTATTCTTATACCATCTTTTGAAATTATATGACCTAGGAGTTTGCCCTCTTCTAGGCCAAACAGTGATTTCTTTGGGTTCAATGATATGCCATATTTTCTGCAAATTAGGAACACTTGTCTGAGATGTTTTAAATGTTCCTGGTCTGATTTTGAGAAAGCAGTGAGATCATCAAGATATATGACTTAGAAATCATGGATCTCCTTAGCAAAGGCTATGTCCATTGCCCTCTGAAAAGTAGCTCCTGCATTTTTTAGTCCAAAAGGCATTTTGACATATTTAAAAGTTCCCCAGGGTGTTGTAAAGGCTGTTTTGTCTTAGTCATCCGGGTGAACTAAGATCTGATTGAATCCTGAGAAGCCATCTAACAATGAAATCTTTGAAGCCCCTACTACCCTTTGTAGGATATGATCCATTTTTGGTAAGGGTAGTGGTCTTTGAGAGAGACTTTGTTCAAATTTCTTAAGTCAACACAAAGTCTTATCTCTCCAGTTTTCTTTCTAGTGGGTACTAGATTTGAAATCCATTCAGAAAACCTAATGGGTGCGATTATTCCAGCTTGGTACATTCTTGTGACTTCCTTTTCCATCAGGGGAAGGAGGACTGGATTAATCCTCCTCAGCTTTTGTTTAAAAGGTTTCTGGTTTTCTTTCAAGGGTATTGTATGTTGGATAACAGAAGTGTCATAAGATTGAAGGTCCTCATAGCTCCATGCAAAGACATCTTGGAACTCTTTAAAAAACTCAATGTATTTCAGTTTTTTGTCAGTAGGTAATGTTTTGGAAAGTTTTATCATTTTAGGATTTTCTATGGTCCCAATGCTACAGTCCTCAATTTCTGCGTTTAGGGGTTGCATTTTTGGCTTTCTAGGAATGTCATTTGAGTCAAAAATATCTTCTAAGGGAGTTAAACCTGTGGGCAGGAAGTTATTCTTTAGTTCGATTACTTCAGATTCTTCCTCAATCATTTCACCAAAATCTGTTTGGTTTAGCTTTTGTAAATTTGTATAGTCAAAGGTTGTTGGATGCAAGATCAGATTTGCTGTTTCAGCTGATATACCTGGCTCAACTTTATCAATTTGCTGTTGATCATCAATAGTGCTTGTGTCTATGTTTATATTTGAGAATTCTTCTTTCAATGTCAAGAAATTATTTATTTGGGTGTCATTCTCAAATACTTGCCAAATTTTTATATTATCTGGGACAGCAAGTCTGTGTTTGATCTCAGCAGTGAAGTGGTGATTGGGCTCAAAAGGAAGTTTACAAGTGCTGGCAAAAGTTGCCAAACTATGTGAAATGTAAGTTATGACTTCTTGGAATTTTAGTGAGCTGAAATTCTAAGAAGCTGTTAAGTAATTCAGTTGTTGCTCCTCTGTAAGACCTTAGCCTGAGATCATTTGTAACAAAATTTCCCTTCATCTGTTGTATAATCAAATCTGAGTCCCCTAGAATTGAAATCTTAGTTGCCCCTAGACTTCTAATTTGTTTGAGACCCAACAGAAGGGCTTCATATTCAGCCATGTTGTTTGTACATCTGAAATTTAGCCTATATGCATGACCTTGAGCATGGTCATTTTGCATGTTGTGTATCCAAACCCCTGCCCCTGCTCCTAATTTATTCACTGACCCATCAAACTCTAAGTACCATAAGGTTTCTTGATTATGGGTAGCCTTAATAGTTTTGGAAGCTTGTTCAGTGGGTAGGTTTGGCTTTTGTAACTCATGTGATATGTGATTTTGGTTAGTTGTATCAATCATGTCAACAATATTTTGGTTTTGGGCACTAGATTGTTCATTGATGCTTTCTGTTTGTGTTGTTTTCAGGAGTTTGACATCAATTTTGGGACACATGTCAGCATTGTATAAGATAAATGAATCCATGTCAAAGTGGATGGAATAGATGGGGAAGTTTTGGGGCTTTTCTTGACTGCTAACCACATATTTCATCAATGTTTCTTGGTATAATCTCTTTGGCTGGCCAAAGGCTGAAATTGTGGCATAGGACATGTCTAGCTGCAAGGATCCCTGAAGTTTGGCACCCCAAGATCTGGACAAAAGCATACCATACTTAGGTGGAATGTTAGCTACCACCACATCCATTAAGATTGTCTTGGCTGGATATTGGACTAAAGAAACACAAAGGTCTTTGATTAGGCCTAGGCACCTGACCTGACTGGAATCAAATGAAAACAAGTTCTTATAGGGTCTCGTGATGTCTAGATCTAGCTTTTCCATCACGGATTTGGACATTAGGTCATGGGAAGCACCTGAGTCAAACATTTCATTATGTAACACTTTGTCATGAATGTTTAATCTCACATAAAATGGAGGAACTCCTCCATATACTGATTTGCCATTGACTTCTGGACCAAAAATCAGTTCTGGTTGATCATCCAAGATATTGACTGCATCCCTATTCTCTGATATTTGCAGTCACCTATTGATTTGGTGTCTGTAAACTTCATGTTTGGCCAATTCAGAGAGAGGAATGGCTATTTTCAGCTTGCCAATCTCTGTTTCTAAGTTAAAACGTTTTTCTATCTAATTCTTTACATTTTGGGCAGCAAGCTTCTCTTTTTCAGCAGATCTTTCATTGACCTTCTGTTGATTATGTATGCTGTTACAAGGTACATCTGATTTGTCATTATTTTCTGGAGGGTTATTCAAATCTTCTGTTGGAGACTGTGATGTGAATGAATGGTTTCTTGAAGGCTGTAAGTCTGATACATCCTCCAGAGTGACTTCCTTTAGGTGTGTTTTATCAGAGGATTCTATTGGGACAGCTATATCCCTTGATTTCTTAGGCTGTTCAGTATCTTTCAGCTTGGTAGGTTCAGGCACATCTATGGTTCTGCTTCTCAATTTGTACTGTTTATGAACCTCATATACTGCTGCATCATAACCTTCTCTAAAATCAAATGACTCTCCAGATTTGGTTTGAAATTGGTTAAATTCATGTGCCTCTTGGTCATCTTGAGTTAGGAAAACTTGTTGTTCGCTATCTAAGCCCATTAATTTAATGTGAGGGTCCTCTGTTGGTTCACTTGAGGTTGAGGCCTCTGCATAATTCTCTTGAAATGGAGGTTTGATATTCTGATTAGGTCCAGTCCTTCCAGCAGTAGGGTTTTGGCCTTTTCTAAAGTTTGGGTTTCTTGCAGTGTTACTTGTTTGACCCTCCCATGATGACTTTCTTTCAATGGTCTCTACCTTGTCTCCCAATTTTTCCATTCCTTTGATGATAGCATCTAATTTCTGTTCGAATGCTGAAGGTTCTTTTTTGAATGTTGTTCTTCTTTCAGTTCTAGCCCGGTTTTGTTTGGCAATCAAGTTTGCCTCTACACTAACAGCTACATTCTGCATGTCTGCTAGGCTTGGAGGGGCTCTTTCCCTTAGCTGATATGCCATGTCTGAATCAAATCCATCAGGGAATTTGATCAAGGCTAAGTCAGGTGGGGGTCTAAGGTTTTGTGGAATGGCATTGTACACATTGTTGAATCTAGCACAATAGTCTTGGACAGTCTCTTGTGGACCCCTTTTTAAATTGTCATATTCAGTTAAAATATGTAAAGGGTCTTTCTTCTTTTCCCATATGTTTAAGAAGACTTGATATAGGGCCTCGAGATCGCCTATGGAGTTTGCAGTAAGTGACCTAAACCAGGTCCTTACATCACCAGTTAGACTTTGAACAAAGATCTTCATCCTTACACCATCATCATCAATTTCATAGTTTTCAAAATAGTCCTACATCTTCTTGGTATGCTGTTGGGATGTATAGGAACCAGCACCATCAAAATAAGTGATCTTAATTTGATAATCCTGAGGCATAGCCCCTGGATTTGCGGGTAGCTATAAAGGAGCATAACGATTTGCCATATTTACAGTGATAAATGGGATAACAGGAAAAAATGGGACAGCTGGAAGAGTAGGGACGATGGTAGATATATGTGTAATAGATGGAGGAGTGGAGAAGGTGTTTTAAGAGGTGGATGAAGAACTAGGGGAAGTAGGGTTAATGTGAGGACGAACTGAAGCTTTAGCATGGGTTGGAATATAGCTTTGCTGAACTTCTTCAGGACTTGAATCAGCAAACTCTTCTTTTTGCTCTTGTTTCCTAAGGATCTTAGGGATTAAATTGGGATTTTTAAAAACAGCTGGAGGATTTGGGTCAGGATTTGACCTTGTGTAACGAGTTTTCTTCTTCGGAGCTAGCTTCTAGATTTGTTTTTGGTATTTTTTTGGGAATGTTTTATAATCACAGCTTTAAACAATACTTCATAGGAGATTCTTTTGGAAAATACGAAGCTTGATATCTCCTCTGACTATGTTGAAACAAGAAAACTGATTTGTCCCCATTGGAGTCACCAATGATGTTATCACTTAGGTTGTTCCCTGATTCCTAGAGGGTATACGGCTGAGGTAACCATTAACCAGTATTTTAGTTACAGGTCCTAGCCTACCTGCAACCAGAGAGCGCTCTCTCTTTGTAATTTAGTTTTGTTTTGGAGTATTTTAGGCTAGTTATGATGAACAGGGTTTGGTTTAAGTTTGTTGGATGGTTATCTCAGACAGAGCTAGGTTGCAAGTATAAAATGGTTTTTTCCATTGGGTAATGGAGTCACTGAAAGTGCAATCGTTGAAAGAGTTTCTTAGTGAAAAGGTAGTGCCACAGAGCAGGATAGACAAGCTAGGAACAATTTTCAAATCTGGAAATGATGGAATGAAGTCAGGGAATGAAAGGCAATCAAGAATCTTTCATTATACTGGCAGAGGGAAAGTGTATGAATATTATGCAGGAGCAGTTAAGGTCTGCGCTTTTGAATATTTTTAGCGTGAATTTCCCCCATTGTCAGTTTGATTTTTTGGTAGCCGAACCATATAATGCAACTTGCATGTTATGTAGACAATGTACAGGAAGAGAATTAGAATTACTTCAGAACCCCAAGCAGGCTTTGCCACCATTTCTCTGTTGGTAGTTGATGCTTTCTTAACTTTAATAATATCTCATCAGCGTTAGTATATGTATAATAATTCGGCCAAACTGGAAAAAGGTGTGCTATCTCATGCTCTATGTAAAACAAATCTTCCAGTTTATCATATAAACTCTGCCTTGTGGGAGGGAATGCTTCTTCTGTGCTGCTTGATGATGCTGTGATTTGATTTTGTTCATAGGTACTCAACCTATTCACATATTTTTCATGTTTTGGCAGCCTTCTAGTGCTAGTGACTAGGCTAGGTAAACCTTTGGTTTGTAAATTTGAAAGCCTCTGTCTAAAAGCATTTACCTCTATCTGCATTTCTTGGCATTTTCTTTCTATAGTTTGGACAAAATTTCTCATGGTCAGCACCTTCTTTACTCTTACAATAGTCTCTGTCCTGTTCTGGATGTTCAGTGCTGCCAGCTGGTCACCACTACAAGTATTCAAAAAGTGAATCAATCGATTGCCTTGCTCAGGCTTATCTGCCAATAATTTTCTAGCCTTATGAGTTTCATGTTGAGCTACAGACATCAATTCTATTTGGTCAAAAATGGTTTGTATTGCTGTCCATTGATTAGCAAGAGATTGGCCAATTTTATTCCACAAAATTGTTTTTATCTCGGTCAGGGTTCTATGGAGAGTTAGGTCTTTCTCCAAGGCCTTTATCTTGTTTTCTAGGGCCTTTACTTCCCTGGTCTTCTCAACAACTGTGATATTTGATTTATCATAACTATCCTCAATCTTGGCTAGTTTATCTTTGATCTCCTTCATTTCTACCATTTGTAATTCCAGAGCCTTAATTTCCTTCATCATGGCCTCCATGCTCAAGCTAGCCTCTTGCACTGCTGCTGCTGTAGTTGCTGCTGAAGTTGAGGCACCTGCTGCTGAAGTTGAATCTGGGGGAGGTGCTGCTGTAGTAACTGTTGTTGGAGGAGCTATAATTATTGGAGCAGTTTGGGATGGTTGAGGGGCCAACTCTAGCTGTTTCCCTCATTGAACCTCTTCCAATGCTTTCTCTGTTTCTAATATCCTTTGATTCATCCTCATAAGTAGACTAACCACATCCTCTACTTCTTGTTGTTGCACCACTTCTACAGTTTGAGGATGTATGGTGACTGGCAACTTCATTTGTTTTCTCAGTGCTGCTATGTCTTCCTCCTTTTTTCTAATTAAGGCCTGTGTGCCTTTGGGATCTTTGGGATCATGTCCCAACTCTATGATGATCTGTTCCAAGGATTTTATCCTATTATCCTTGGCCAATGATGAGGCTTTTTCCAACTCTAACTTGGCAGAAGTATTGTATAAAGAGTTCTACAATCTATGGGCCATTAGAGCCTTATCTGCTAATGTGGAATAAACCATTTCTCCTGCCTGCTTATGTAATTCAATCTGGTCTATTGGATGTATGTCTTTTTCCAAGACCTCCAGATTGGTTATGATGTAGTCTGCAGCTGACTATGGCTGCTGTGTTGTAGGTCTGAAATGATTGAGAGTCATCTTCCCTTCTTGCATATCATATGCTACCATTAGTCTCTGTTGATTCGTTGGTGCCATTCTCATTAACTGATTGTAAAGCTAAAACCTTATTGGCTCGTTTCTAGCTTTGATGTCTATGAATTCTAGTTTGATATCCGAGCCTTTTTGGCTTTGCTGTTTGGAGGATGGAACCTCCCCACCTGGTTGTCTCTCTTGCTCCTGCTGAAAGGAGCTGGCCGATGTTTCCAAAACAGGAGGGATTTGCTGTTCAGAAATACCCTAACCCCTGATATTTCCTATGGTTTCTTCTGTGATTTCCTCCTCGGCATAGGGGTTTAGCCTCTGTCTTTTTTCCCCTTGCTGGTCTGTGGATGCCCCTGTGGGTGTGCCCTCTGTTCTGTCTCTCTTTTTACTTCTTTCCTCACTGTGAGGAGTTTGCAGCACAGGGATTTCAGGTGCCTTTGTTTCTGTTAAAGGGCTTTGTTTTTGACCTTTTCTTGAGTTGAGGATGGTTGTTCTTCCATTGTGCTTTGTTTTTCAGAGTGCTCAATGTCCTTGCCCTTTCCTGCAGGTAAAATGGTTTCTTTAGCTGGCTGCCGGGAAGATGTGGCAGTTGATGTGCTTGCTCCCACTGGTTGAGGCTGTGTGAAGGTGACTTGTGCAACATAATCCAGGTCAATTCTTTTCTCAATTTCTTTCATATCTTTCTCTAATTTTTCCTCTTCAGTAAGCTCTTCATCATCTAATGTGTCCTCTACCCATTCTTGTTGATTGGCATATTATTCAATGTAGGGGATTGGTTGGTGCGCATATCCTGAAAGCCTGTGTTTCATTCTTCTAAGGCTTATGAAATGTTCAGGGTCATATGGTGCCCAGTAGAAGCTCTGTTTCAACATGAGTTCTTGTCTCAGCATATTGTCTGCATCTTTCCATGATTCTTCCCTTTTGTTGAAAACAAAGGGACCCAATTGATGTCTGATTTTAAGCTGTGCCTTCTTGTTTTTCCCATGGAAATGAGTCAGGTCTGCATGACTGAACTGCATGAAATACTCCAAGGCAAAAAGTCTCATGGGGACATATCTTGGCAGCTTATAGGGAGACAACTCACACCCATAAATTCTGATTACTGTGTGGTTTTGGTAGAAGTACCAGTCACCAATGTTGTAGCCTTTTGAATGATGCAAGATTCTTTGCATTTCAGCAGTGAGTCTAGTAGGAGGAGTCACCATCAATAGGCAAGTGGTTGGGTAGATGAACAGGTCAATAAACTCACAATATGTGTATGGAGAATAGTGGACTTCATGGAAAACTGAGGTCCAATAGATGACAAATCTCCTCTCTCCTTTTGGGTCTAATCTCCTGAGAGGAACCTTGAAACTATCTAGGTGATAGTACAACAGCATATGGTAAATGTAGGAGGTGTATTTAAACACTCTTTCTCTATCCATCATCATGAATTGTTCATGTATTTTTTTTGCTATGAAGGTGGGATAGTCATACATGACAGCAGGGGGCTGCCCTAGAGTGAATATGGTTAAGAGCAGAAATACAGTCTCATCCACAAATTCTCTTGTTTTGCATCCTAGAATGTAGGAAATCATATCCACCATGAGCTTGCTTGTTTCATTAAACGAGGCCTGATGATAGGGAGGAGGATGATCATACTCGCACTGTGGATCCATAAATAGCTGACTAACTCTTGATATTTCCGCCTTAGAGAGCCTTGCACCTTGATCAAGCAAGAGTTTCATTGTAAGGGGAACCAGAGGTTGAGGAGGCTCAAAGTTCAACATTTCATTTATGCATTAAGGAGTGATATAGAACAGCACATACCCATCTGGACTGAGAATTGCTCTCAGAGTGGGGTCATAGTTTGCATGACATAAATGAATGAAATCAGGCAACACATTGACTGATGGGAGGTAATAGATGGGCATACTGGATTGCCAAATTCCTAGAATATCTGTGTTATTTCTGTGACTATTTCTGAATTGGCACACAGTTTTGAGGTGAGAATTAAGTCCCATCATATCCTTGATCTGGAAGTCTTTGTTTGCCAAAGGTAGCCACTCTAAATCCATGTGTGGAGCATTCAAAGGAGCAATGTTCAGGGCTACTGGAGTTTCCATATTTTATACTGCTGGTATTGATTGCAATATAGGTGTAAAACAGCAATAGGAAGTAGAATTTAGGCTATGAGGCTATTGCCAGGAGTATGAAAACTGATTTTTTACTTCAATCCAACCTCACTGTATAGAGTTTATGGTAAACAACAAAGTTGTAGCACTCAGACTGGGTTTTGTACATAAATTGGTTGAAATTGCAGGCTCTGTGGACACAATGTCGAGAAAATAGAATTGAATTTTGCTCGAAGGGGCACGAGTTTGCAGAGGGAAAGGGAAACTGAGGATTCCCCTTTAGGAAATAGGTTACAACCAATCGGAAACAGGGCACTGGAGTATTTTAACTCAATAATTGAGTAATTTCTGTAGTCTCTATGGGCGTATATGGATGCACAGTGTGTTGGAATGGCTCATTCACAGAGGAAATGAGTTCAAATTTATAGGTCTGCGGTGAATTAGCAGCTCAAAGGGTGTTTGCAGTATAGTGAGCGATAGGTAGGAGTGCCTTTAGAAGAAAAATACAAGTTCTTTCTGCAATTTAGATAGAAAACTTGAGAAACAGGGTTTTCAAGCTGGAAAATAGATAAATACCTGTGTCCAGGGCGCTGAGGATGGTTTAGCAGGCACAACTTGGGCTGCGGAGTTGAGTTATGCAGTCGAGTTGGCGGGTTGGTGGACAGTATCAGCTCCAGAAGTGAAATAGCGAAAACGCATGCACGTTCTTTGTAAATACAACAAAATAGAAATAGGTGAAAAACAATCGTTTTCACAACTTTTTAAGCAAATTTGGACCTTTTGGCGCTTTTTGCGCTTTTCCAGGATGACGTTATCATGACATCCTTTTTGTCACGTAGTGGGTACGGCGGATGACATGGCAGCTGACGTATGCGATGACATGGCATATGACATGATGGCGGGGTGGTGACATCATCAGGTGACATGGCGCAGGTACAATGCAGTGGCGGCGACGTGGACGCAACGTCATGCGGTGACGTAGGCAAAGAGGAGGGCAGTAAGCGGTTTCCATCGAATCGCCTTTGGTACGGGAGCGATAAGTGTCAGAGGTGGCCCGATGTAATAGGAAGGGGACATGTGTCTCGGTGTACGACGGTGAAACCGTCGACCATCGGGTACTAACGTACCGCTACAGAGAGGCGCCCGATATTGATGAAGGCTGTCAGATCTGTGGGAGGCGATCCGACGGTGGACGAGAGGGAGATGTGAGCGATGTTTAGCAGAACAACACGTACATTAAACTTCAATTCTTTCACGGCATCTGGTGGGTTTAGACCTTAGGTTATAGGTTTGTCTGTGCTCAGGGCTATGGTTATTCATCAATCAAATATGAATGAAACCCAACATATAATGAAAGCGCAGAGTTAATGTGCTAAAGTTGGTGTGCGGGGGGGGGGGGGGGGGGGGTTGAAAATAGTTATTAACCTAACTAAAGGTTAGATTAACCCTAAGTTTTTCGACGCGGAAGGGCTAACACCAAGGCCCCAAATGGACCTAGTATTTCCCGAACTCATATTATATGGCTATAATTGCCAATTGAAGGGGATATATTATATTTTCTTTTTTGGGTTTTAATATAGTTTTTTGTAGAATAGGGGTGGGGAAATGATTTAGGGAGCTATACAATAGCGTTAGATGTTAATATGACTTTTATGGGATGGGAATGAATAGAAAAATGTTAAAGAGATGAAAGAGTGTGGAATGACCATTTTTACACAAGAAATGTGGCTTCTTTTCACTAAGTCAACTCAGATGTCAACTTGGTTTTTAGTAAAAATGGAATGAAACTGGACTTTTTTGGGCAAATCCCAAGATCCTTGGGGGGATGTTAGTGAATGATTTCTGGGGAACGAGAGGGGAAGTTAGTGATGCTTCCAGTGTTGTACCACCAAACAACTGCCATGGTGCCAATTCATAAATCTTGGCAAGACATAAAGTAATGATGACCTTGTTTCTGCAACCTCAAACTACCTACCGAGCCTAATACACCTATCATTTTTTCTTCCTTTGGATTGGGTGCACTTGAATTGGCAAACCCTGATTGTCCTCTTTTCTTTTGACTGTCCTCCTATCTAAATGTACCCTTATCTCTTCCAAGGGCCCATATTAAGCAATTGGGCTCCTTAAATTCTCTACCTAGCTACTCATCTGCCAAGCTTGAATTGTTTGGGCAGATATACATTCTCTATTCTACAACAACAAATTTAAACTTGGCATGGTCCAGTTTGAACTGTTGGGCCATCCATCAAATGTGACAAGCAGCAGTACCTCCACATGGTGAATTTGCAAATAAGATAGCAGTGGCATTTTGACTGGCCACTTTCCTGGTCTTTGGTTTGGGGTTCATTTTCACTTATTTTTCTGACCAATTGATTTTCTTGCCTCTTGATTATTCTTTTGAGGCATACCCTCTTTTCATTTTTTAATTTTCTTTGTCTGTATACAAAATATGGAACCTCTGCAGCATGCAGGGATGAACATATTTAGCACTTCTACTATCAATCATGAAAAATAAAACCTATTGGCATATGAACCTAACACATTCCATCAATTACATAGGGTTTGGTCTCATTAGGTTTTAAGGTTCCACCATGGTCAAAATTTGATGATTACATGCCAATAATGATCAACAAGGACATGAGGTGGCCAATAATGACTGCTTCTCCTAAGAATCTAATGATGTTGCCAAGCATCTACCATTGCAAAAAATCAAGTCATCATGGGCACCAATTCACCTGCAAAAGCAAAAGAGAAATAAGCACTAAAACCCTAAATTCCTCTCCCATTAAGCTAGGGTTGGCTATGGAATTAGAGATATCTGAGTGGAGGAGGCATAAGGGATATCAGAAGGTATGAGTCCATTTCATATCATCAAACATCAGGTCTCCATCATTTGTCGCGAAGTCATTCCAAGGAACAAGCCGTTCACCACACATAAGGGATGATTTTTCCTCAAATGCTGTTTTTGAGAAGTAGAAGATGAATTTGACAAAAGTGAGAGAGGTTTTTGTCCATCATTGCCCAAGAAGAAAAACATCTTTTAGATTTTACACAGGTTTCATGGTTTGGGAGAAATGTTGAAAACATAATTTGCCTCAAGAGGGTTGATGCACCTCTAGAGTGACCTTGGTAAAATACAATTTTCTCCTAGATGGATTGACCAAATGACTTGCTTGATGAGTCAAATGATAAGTAGACACAAAGATATTTCCAATGAGCTATCATGAGCTCAATTTGGAGTTGAGTAAGACCTTCAAAATTTGACTGCAACAACACTCTTCATTTAGGCAGCCTCATTCTGTACATTTTGACCAGTATTGGGAGACTGTACTTTTGGCAGGGAAAATGAACTCCAAATTGAAAAATTCAAGATGCTCTGGAAATTAGACTCAACAAGATTTCCAAAGAGCTATCACACGTCAAATTCGGACACTAGGAAGGCCTTCAAAAATGTCCTGTAAAAAGGCGCTGTGCACCTGAGGTCGGCGATGTGCACCTGGCACTCATTTCCTTTGTTAAAATACATAGGTGCTACACATCTGGGAGGTGCTGCGCACCTGGGTGAGGCACTGCTCACCTACCCAATCAAGCCTAGATCTTTCCCCAAGTTGTTAAATCACCTCAAAATCGTCAGCTCTTCTCTTTAACAAGTAAGTATGTTTGGTCAATTTAGTGTGATCTAAATTGCTATTTATAATGTCAACCCAGGGTTCGTAAACTGATGAAGTGAGGTGTACTATATGTACTTAGATAACCATTTCCTTAGGCTTTTGTCGTTTTAAGCTTTTTAGTTTGTTTTTGGATTTTATT
>APFE030084527.1:0-17573 GCA_000404065.3 Pinus taeda
ATGTATATTGATAATAATTATTAGAATTAGGCACAAAGAATAGTCATTCAACTCGTAGGGTATTATGACAATGAAAGATAATATGATCAAGTAGAGCCATTAGATAGACCCTTCCTTCAAAGAAATTCATCTTGAAGTTAGAGTCAAGAGGATACAAGCAACCAAAAATAAACATGACATTAAGGCATGATAAAATAGGGAGAAATATCTAGTAGTAAAATTAAGTCAAGTGAGGATAACACTTTCCATCTATAGTCCCCAGCTACCCTATAGCCTCATATCCTCCCTAACCTACTTTTTCTCCCATATTATCCATCCTCTGTTGCAGTATACTATGGAATTGGTTATACCTATCTAACCATTGATATAACCAATATGGCAGAAGCATCGATTATATCAACCTAACTTCCCCAACAAGAAACTGACAATCATCACGACGCGTCTATGGGAGCATGGCCATCACTATCATCCCACAATAACAAGATTCAAGTTTACATGGTGCAAAATGGTTACATGGTGTGAAATGCCTCCACCCCTCCTCAAATAATTGGGGTCAACACCCTAATATGGACCACACTATGGTGTTGGTTGGAAATTTTCCATCGAATAATCCAGTCGAACAGTCATGTCACTTGCAATCTACACTTTACCCCATGTCATAATAGTACATCTCAAGTCGATACAAAATGTAATAGAACAACAAAATAATTGGGGTCAATGCCCTAATATGGATCATACTATGATGTTGGTTGGAAACTTTCCATCGAAAATTCTAGTCGAATAGTCACATCACTTGCAATCTACACTTTACCCCATGTCATAATAGTGCATCTCAAGTAGATATAAAATGTAATAGAAAAATGTACATCATACCTTTCCTCATTGGATGTCTCGAAATCCCCAGTCACTAGCATGGATCTAAGCTATCACATAGTCTCTTCCAATCTACAGGTTAGTTCTCATCCAAGCATATACATAACAAAAACATATATACTGGAAGGTGATCATAATCATTATGTTATTGCATATAGTATCTATTTACCCAAAATAAAAAATTTAAATGATATCAACATGTTGGAAGTAAATCATACATCAGATAAATAATAACTCTGATAAGTCATACGCTAGATAAATCATAACCAAATAATCCTTACATCAAATACTTTAATAAAAAAAACATAATCCATCAATTTTTTTTTGTAAGTTCATTTTTCCAAATAAAATGAATCAATATTATATGGTGTTCATAAATAAAAACATGAAATACAAATAGGGTCGTACCATAGGTAGCTATCTAGGTCAAAATGGTCATCACAAATGGTCAAAAAGTGAGGGTTAGTTGTCACATATACTCTTTGCATCCTCCCAAGCAGTATATATTGGGCTATACTTGTACCACTATATCTTAAATTGGTCCACCAAGAAATGCCCTATTTGTCAAAGCCTATGGTCCCATATTCATAATGGTTTAACCATTACGGTTTCCATGTCTAAGACCTGTAATTCCCTCCAATCGAGTTTGTGAGATACATCATAAAAAAATGTCGTAGAACATATACATTAAAAACATCATGAGTTTTATAAAAATGGGGTGGAAGTACAATATCATATGCATTTAGTCCAATTTTATCTTTGATTCAAAAAGGTCCTATAAATTGAGGTGACAACTTCATCCCTTTCACAAACCAAATGGTGCTTTTATTGGGTCGAATACAAATAAAAACTCAGTATCCTAGTTCATAACTTTGATTAGTTCTATGTGCATCAACATAACTCTTATGTCTATACTATTCTTCCTTTATCCTTTTTTGTTGGAAACCTTTGAGTGCCACTGAGAAGGGGGGTGAATCAATAATGTGATCCTCTTAAAAATTTTGACCATTTAAAACATCACTTACTAAATCATGCATATAACCAGTTGTTTAGGAATCTAGGGCAAGCATAAGTAAGATGATTCTTTATTACATTTTAACAATTTGTGAAGCATTTAAACGCTTTATATTAGCTTGGTGGTAACTTCATTATTAGCATGTGTTTTTTAACTTCATCAAATTGCTATAAAAAAAAAGAGACAAAAACACAAATGATTAGCTTTCTTCCAGGGCCAAAACCTCTCCCTCTTGGAGAGGAAAACCCATGCGTAAATTCTTCTTATAGAAATTTCATTGACGAATACCAATACCATGACCCACGACTCAATTTTCCTCTCCAATATCAAGCCATCAATCCTCTTCGTGTCACTACTGAGATCATTTTCTTCGCTACACCACAGAGGTTATTACCATTGTGATCTTCATCACTACTGCAACATATATGTCTTTACAATAGTATCACCAAGACCACTTGCTGCACTAAGATCCTCTGAGTTAATGAAATCAATGAGATATATATATATATATATATGATCATGATCTATAATTACTGTGATTGCAATTAAGTCAGGATCAAGACTATGATCCTTTTCATTGTTCCTCAAAACATGTTGAGACTGCCTTATTCTAGATCTAGATACTGTGATGACATATATGCCAAGGATCTCTTCATCAAACCCTTATCTCATCATCAGGTCATGTCAAGAATGTAATATATATAGAGGAGATAATGTTTGACATAATATTCATTGATCTGAGAGAGTAGGTCTTTCTCTGTTGTCCAATGACTAGTCTACTATAGGAGTCCCACCAAAATTAAGACTACTCCTTGTCATACCAATATTTCCATGCCGAGAATGGATAGGTTTTATTTTTGTCATTCCTTAGCCCATTCAAGGAGACAAATAAACTCTTAGACCTCATCCTCCTTACTGTGGCTCCATGACCTTGACTGCAGCTCCCTTGACTATGGCTTCACTTGACTATGGCTTCACTTGACTGCAACTTCTTTTCTTGACTGCAACTCTCAGCAGCGTCATGCCATGGCCCAGTATATAGATTATTGTTGTGGCCTCATCCTACCTCTGAAATCTGATCATTACTGCACCTAATACCCTGGTCGAGGTGCAATTAGACCTTAATACGAACATGCTCCTCCATGTGAGATTTTAGAGAGGGAAATATGTGAGTTCTTTCCTGTGTGATTGTGGATACCCCAATGGGATATTAATAGTGGTTGGGCACTATATGTGAGCCAACATATAACTAGGAACTAACATGACTCTAATGCAATCTGACGTGTCATATATTTATACATATTTAATTCATTTATTTGAGCCGACATGATCTCTATTTAATATTTTCACTTGCAGACTTCTATTGCTTGATCTTGAGGCTTTGATCTTGGTCTTGGAGGGATGCTACACTTGATGAAGACTTGTATACATTTACATGGATTCGTGACATGATTCTTTGACATAGAAATAAATCCTAAAGACATCAAGAATAAGTCTTTCATCTAATGACACTTCTTGCTCATGAAACCCATGTAGTAAGATTACAAACATAATTTTTTTTTTATTACATCAAATACAAATATCATGTCATTATGAAGACCAATCCTTGTTAAACTTTCTTCAAAACTCCCTGTTAACTAGGGAGGTATTAATAATGGTACTTGGTCGTTCTCAATATGAAGAATTTCTCATAAGAAGAATCGGATTTTCAATCCATCTGTTATAGCATCGTTTCAACCAACATTGTTTCCATTTAGCAAGGCCTTAACTAACAACTCTATCTCTCACTTAGACCAGAGAACACAATGTTGGCGAGACCAATGACTAATAGACACGCATCATAATTGTCTCTCTTAGGGTCATACCCACCCAGGTGTTCTCTAAGTATGTCCTACTAGGACTATTCTTATCTTGGGTTCCCAACCCTCAAGAATATTGGTCCTCTTACCCACTCTTGTCTTGGATGCCCTACCACATCCACAAAGAGTGTCAGATGCTATACACTTACACAATCCTCCATTATTTCTTCCAAACTAAAGACAATAATGTCGTGTCTCACTCTCCCTCTTAACCAGGGACGAGTTCCAAGTTTATTTTTACTCAAAAACTTGATCGAGTTCCTTTACTCATAGGAACCACCCAGAGCTCCCTCTTACATAGGGACTCTATCATCAGTACTTTATAGGTTCTTCTAGTTGACTGAAAATCCATGATCTCAATGTTATCAATTTCTTCACATGTAGGGTTCATCCATCCATCACTTTCCTCTAACATGTCATTCCTTCTTTCACGAAAATTATCCTCCTTGGCTTTACATCTAGGGCTTCCTTTATCAGCTCATCTATCTTCACTTTTCATCAACAATTATTGCTATGGATCACAAGGTATATAGTTGTGACATCCTTCACAACTCTCCTTTCCTAGATCCTGCACACATACCCAGACTGTACCAAGAGGTCAGACACCAAAAACAAATTACACATTACCTTTTTGTGATGGCATTATTTAAGTGACATCTTCTTGTAGGCATCAATCATCCTGCACACATGTTGACACATCTCCCAATGATATCCGTTGTCAAGGGTCATAATCTTTTCAGACTTCCATCAGAGTCTTCACATCATTCTGAGAGGTTTCCAAGTCAAGTATTCCTGATCCTCTATATGTTGACTGCCTTTTTCATGGTTGCATGCTTCACGATCTCTTCCATTCTCATATATTTTATTCCTTGGAACTCTCATAGTTCTTCAATGGTCATCAACTACTTCATACTACATTATGAGGATATATTATGTTGATTTCTTCTAATCTGACTTTTGTCTTTTTTGCATCCTTTCAGAGGAGGAGATCATTTTCTTCTTGATCATGCTTGATCCATTTTATCTGCAACCACATATAATGACATTATAATATCAAATGAAAATACAAATATAGTCATGCATAACTTATTTTTCTTCAGGTATCTTTCAGAAACTTCCCTGATTGAACGATTCTTCAATCACTTGATCTGCTTCATTCTTCATGTCATTGAACCACCATCTCATGATTTCCTAGAGCTGGAATGTTTTGATGAGACATTTTCTTCCTTCTTGGACTAGGAGATCCTCCACTGAGATCTCTGTTAGAGATCCTTTAGAAACTGGTATATCTCCATCTGGAAAATGTTTCCTTTGACCTTGATGAATTCTTCCTTTCCTTCAATATTCAACGAGATTCCCAAGAGCGATGTTCTTCATGATTTCATATGAGCTCTTGCTTCCGTGATGCCACGATGCATCTTACTATGTTCATATTTGTAGAGACTTCTGATAGGATTCTTCGTATAGAAGATCCATTGCCCCCTCTTTCACTGATCCTTTCCTCTGCTTCCTCCATCCTTCTAGCGATATGAGTCCCTCTTCTAGAACTGTGTTTTGTCTTATCAAATTTACCTTTACTTATCTGCACTTATATGTGACTAATCATTTCATCTTTCTCTATCTGACATAGACACCATAGACTACTGATTGAGGTAACCCTATTTGTTCATGGACATTTGTTACCTTTCTTATCAATATCTATATCAATGATGATTATTTTCTCACCATTTTTCCCATATCTCGTAACTGAAAGATCTTATGAAGATATTTCTTTATTCTTTGGCACCTTCTATACTTCATTTTAGAGAGTATATCCTCCATCATTTCATGTAACCTTCTAGTATCTCCTTTCTTACTTTGTAGAACCTTGAGAGGTCTGATGTCTTCAAAGGAGACCTTGATATACTGACTTCACTACTTCATAAGGATTTTTTTTTTTTAATCCTACTGCAAGACCTTTTGTTGACCTATCTAACCCATAGATATTCTTGCAATTATGAAGTCATTAAACCAAACTTGATTATAAAACAAAAGATACTTACTTAATACGTGAAGATGAGATCTTCACCTTGATTAAGGTAGATGCCTTGATGCTCGGATAGGATCCTTGCTGACGCTTATCCTCAAATATTCAAAAATTATTGACCTGAATATCTGATCCTTGCAACATCGACTAGAGATTGCTCACCCTGATGTAATTAGATAGTGAAATATATAATTTGAGTATTGTCCATATGTTCTCGAATCAATTTTAAAGGTATTTAGACTGAGATAGTAACTATCACTGAGATGTTGAAGGTTTAGTTGTGAGATCTGAAAACAATTGTTATTCAATAACCTTTACTGTTGTAGATTTGATGATCTAGACTGCTTCTTGAATCTAGGTTTTGTCCTTTGATTGTAGATCCTTCAAATAGATTGTTGCCTTGACCTATGAATGTCTCTTTCTTGCCCCTTTCCTCGACTGCTGAACCAAACCCTCTGATACCATGTTGAAGAATCTAGGGCAAGCATAATTAAGATGATTCTTCATTACATGATAACAAAATTTATATTAGCATGATGGTTACTTCATTATTAGCATGTGTTTGTTAACTTCATCAAACTGCTACAGAAACAAAAGAGACACAAATACAAATGATTGGCTTTCTTCCAGGGCCAAAACATCTCCCTCTTGGAGAGGAAAACCCATGCATAAATTCTTCCTATAGAAATTTCATTGGAGAATACCAAGACCATGACCCACGACTCAATCTGCCTCTCCAAGACCAAGCCATCAATCCTCTTGTGTCACTACTGAGATCATTTTCTTCGTTGCACCACAGAAGTCGTACCATTGTGATATTCATCACTCCTGCACACCATCCCTTCATCACTGCTACAACATAGATGTCTTTACAATAGAGGACCACTTGCTGCACTAAGATCCTCTGAGTCAATGAAATCACTGATATATATATATATATATATTATATATTATATATATATATATGATCAATTATCTATAATTACTTTGATTGCAACTAAGTAGGATCAAGACTATAATCCTTGTCAATGTTCCTTGAACATGTTGAGACTGCTTTTCTAGATATGAATACTGTGATGACATATATGCCAAGGATCTCTTCATAGAACCCTTATCTCATCATCATGTCATGGAAAGACTGTAATATATATAGAGGAGATAATGTTTGACATACTATTCATTGATTCGAGAGAGTAGGTCTTTCTTTGTTGTCCAATGACTAGTCTGCTACAGGAGTGCCACTGAAATCAAGGCTACTCCTTGTCATACCGAGATTGCCATGATGAGAATGGATAGGATTTAGTTCTATTGTTCCTTAACCCATCTGAGGAGAATCTTAGACCTCATCCTCCTTACTATGGCTCCATGACCTTGATTGCATCTCCCTTGACTGTGCCTACCTTGAATGTGGCTTCACTTGACTATGTCTTCACTTGACTGCAACTTCTTTTCTTGACTGCAGCTCTTTGCGGCTTCATGCCTTGACCGTGGCTTCATGCCATGGCCCAGCACATGTATTACTGTTGCGTCCTCATCCTACCTCCGAAATCTGATCATGACTACACCTAATACCCTAGCCAAGGTGTTGTCAGACCTTAATATGAACGTGCTCCTCCATGCAAGATTTCAGAGAGAGAAATATGTGATTTCTTTCATGTGTGATTGTGGATACCCCAATGGCTTATTCATAGTGGTTCGGCACTATATTTGAGCCAACATATAACCATGAACCAACATGACTCTAATTCAACCAACGTGTCATATATTTATACATATTTAATTCATTTATTTGAGCCAACATGATCTATATTTAATATTTTTGCTTGTAGAGTTCTATTTCTTGATCTTGAGACTTTGATCTTGGTCTTAGAGGGCTGCTACACTTAATGAAGACTTGTATACATTTACATGGACTCATGACATGATTCTTTGACATAGAAATAAATCCTAAAGACATCAAGAATAAGTCTTTCATCTAATGACACTTCTTACTCATGAAACCCATGCAAAAAGATTACAAACATATTTTTTTTATTACATCAAATACAAATATCATGTCATTATGAAGACTGAACCTAGTTACACTTTCTTCAACACCAGCAACAAAGTATATCATCACATGAATATAACAATGTAAGCAGCTAAATCAAACAACCATGAAAAAAAACCATCAAACACAACCATAAAGACCATCACACAAGAGGCACAATATCCATGAAAATTTTAGCAGCTAATATTCGAGATGGGCTAAATTTTCCATGTGTCCCAAAAAAAAGATTCAACAATTCCATTTTTTTATAAATGATAGCCCAAATTATACAAATAAAATTTTAACTTAAAAATCGCCAGATTAATAGAGAGTAAAATATAATCATTATGAATGTAAATATATAAATACATCAAGAAATTTTTTATAGGTCAAATTAGACTATTGAGATTCACCAATGTTTTAAACTTCAAGATAAATTTTTCATCCTTAAAATTTCCCTGAAATATATTCGTAGAAATTCACTGAGAAAAAAACCACCTTGTTGTTGTTGCATTGCTCAATCTTCTACAAAATCAGTTTTAAATAGATGTGGGCTCCAATTAGCTAGCCTCACTGGCTCATATACAATTAGAGACTCCCATAGCCTGGAGACTCGATTATATCATCAAATCAAAAGACTATATCTCACACGGATCTATAGACTACACTACCAAAATCCACCATGATCATCGATCCTCACCGACAATCTTTGACTATCAAACTACCATTGGATTGAGAAACTATTCCTTTCGTTGAAACTTTGCAATCACTACTCCACACCCGTGAAGTCACTTCTCCTATACTCTATGCAACCCTCGTTTCATATATTTTCACACTGCATCCTAGACTATCTGCTCAACTCGATTTAGCTCTGCAATGCGACCTCTAGCATCGAGACACCATCATCAAATCAATCAAAAACACCACAAATATATTCTCTCCACACAAGAAAAATAGTGGCCACAATGTATGCATCAAATCTGAATACAATTATCACCAACAACTAAAATAAAACTCATACTTAGCCATAACATCAAACCCTCACTCCAAAATATGAATGTTGCATAATACAATCAACAACATAAATCATTTCAGCTATGTTCTAAATGCACTAACAACACCTGCAAAAGAAAATGTGAGAATCTCAAATATGGAGCTATACCAAGCTCTCCATCTCTCTCATAAACTCTACTCCAACTCTCTGCATCTCTAATCTAAAATCTAAATATTTGAATCAATATTATGCTTCAAAAAATAGATATGTTCATACTACTACCATTAGAGCTCATACACTGAAGAAATCAAGTGCACTAATGTCTCTGAAGCGTACTCACACAATGCAGCCTTCTCTAACTCACTATCACTCACCATCAACCATCACTTAGCTCCAAACTGAAGTATATAAAACATGAGGGGCGAAATTGACCTTTGGGCTGTGATCAAAGGTGAAAACATTGCACTAAATCAATCCACTAACATGACTACTTGTGCATTAAAGGTGTTCACATCATTGGAGGATTTTTTCAAACTATTCTTGACATTTACAACTTATTCTAGAAGCCTCTAGGAATTTCCATGCCAATTTTCTTCCAATTTGCGCAAGGAATGTGGAGTATTTTTCATGAAAAAACTCAATCACATGCTCAACACTGGCTAAACTTTACTGGAGACTTTCAGTTGCATGCACAAGCCTGTCTCCTAGCGACTAGATCCTTTCAGTCACATGCATAAGCCTATCTCCATGTGACTGGGCAGAGCATAAGGAAAAACCACAAGCCCTTACCTCAGAACCTTTACCACCTATTACATACTCTTCTTCAGCATCTGAACTCATCTCCAAACCTTTTCTAAGCTTAGTAACACTTCTGCAAGTGGATCCAACAAGTCTCCCAAGTATTGCTACCAAGTTGACCAAGAAGGCTAACAAACAAGGTTGGCAAGAGTACCAACAAGTCCTCCACTCTCCAACAAACATATGCATAAGTTGCAACTCCTTTTACAAAAATGAAATACACTGTAGCACATCTCCATCATCAACATAAGGCAATCACACCACAACAAGTCATCTCCATAAGAATAAGCATGAAGACCTAGTATGCCAACTCATCAAGTGTACCATCATCTCCATCACATGAATATTTGCATCATCCACCTATAGTAGCAACCTTTACCTCCATGAACACCATACTGCCATCATTTTATCATCATGAGTGTGACATCCTATAGTTGACATCAATTCCAACATAATTATATCAATGTCAACTCAACTAGTTGCAACCATGCTACAATGAATGACATCAACACATCACCTAGACTACATAGGGTTGACACCAATGACAACATCAACTAGCTGCCATCATGAACCAATGCCAACATCAGCTAGTTGGATCTATTCACACCATAATGCCAACAATCTTCCTCCATTGGCATTAATGGAAAGCACACACAAACTCCAGCTATCACTTCTCTTTTGACATCAATGGAAAATGGACAACTCCTTCTAAATAGGCAGAAAAACAGAAGGAAAAATACTAGAGAAACTAACATGGCTGAAAAGTAATTCATATAAACCAATAATCATACTCTCCATATAAGAAGAAAGTAGCATATATAAATAATCATCATCTAGAGAAACATACCAACTAACAACCTCTAGAAGCAAGAAACAATATGCCAACATGAGGCAACCATAAGAAACATCAATGAGAAACAACATAATAGTAACCATGTGCAACATCAAGTATGTATAACAATATGCACATGAGCATCAATCAACACTCTCCATAAAAACCACATAGCAACAACATCAATTAATCTCTATTCTCAAAACATGAGGTCGAAAACTCCAGCTGTCATACCATAGTATGAGGGACACCATGACACCTCCAAGCGAATCATAATCCAACAATGTATGGCTGAAGTGAATAGGAACAAATTATGCTTCCCGTGAACATATGCCATCTCTAAGATAAACTCTAGCCTGCATTGAAATTCTTTTCTTGCAAATAATGTTTCCTTCCCACAAATAGAAGCACCATATGAACATCATGGGGGCTCCACTAGGGGAACAATACCATACCATGTGGATTCATATTGGGGAATACTTATTGAGGAAAAAATGACATAATATATTGGGGGATATATAGGGGGTAGAGGGTTTTTATATTGGCAGGTATAAAAATGGAGCCCAAAGTTAATGAAAAAATACAAAGGGCTATAAAAAAATTTAACGAAAAAATGAATACCTACAATATCTAGTGAAAGTAGGGGTTTCTAAATTGCGAAGGTGTCTTGGGTTTGTATTGGTAGGGGGTTAAATAAAGTGATTTTTAAAGGTACTTTCCAATATGTAGTCAAATTAAGGGTATTGTTTAATATTCCATGAACACATGTGATATGTTAGAGGTTCATTGGGTGAAGCCCCCATGATGGACATAGACTCCATATGGCCATGACTCAAATGACATATACAATGATACATACATGGTTGTAGAAACGCCATAATAACCTCATACATAACTATTACATGACCTCATAACTCATGACTACAAGGCAAAAATAACATGTACATGGATTCATGAGCATATTACATAGATTTTCAATGAATTACATTGCTGCTATGGTCATCTCCTATGGACCAATGGCCCAAAACCATGATACATCATGACTATTACATCATCATTAGCCCATACTTGTGGCTAAAAAATAGACTCATGATACTCCTCCATAACAAGCCTATCACCATGATGACACAATCTAGAAATGAATGGGCCCTCTACCAACATAGAATGATGAACTAATAAAAACTACATGGTTGTAATAATCATCATAAGACATCTCATACATGGTTGGTCCATGTCTCATGTCATCTATATACATGGCTGAAACTATGATCACTATCTATACATGGTTGCACATATTTTCAACCAACTATGCCAATGAAACCAGAAACCTATATATGGTTGAAAAGTGTACTACTTTCACTTAGAAAACATATGTAAAGTATCTACAAATAATTGAGTGAAAACAATGAAGAATATTCCAAATATCACATGTAAACCACATACCATGGATAGCTCCCACTAAGCTCAATATACCTCCAAAACACAGGTTGATCATGTGGACTTGAAAGTGCATAAGGATCAAATGAACTCATCATATGTTGTTGCACCAACTTGTACTCATCAAAATATCATACTTTTGTCATATGCTCCCCCTAAGGTTATGAACTTCTCATGAACTCTACATTCCTCTATAAATATGCAGGAAATAATCATGGACTACAGAGGGATGCTCTTCACTACTTTACAAGTTGTTTCTCCTTATTTCTCCATGTGGTAATTTCTTCCTTCATCTACTTCTTTTCTTCCTTCACTGGATTTCTGGTAGGCCCTCTTTGTTTTTGTTTCTTTCAACATTTTTGGCTTGAGTAACGAGGCATCAAATATTCCCTTTCCATATGGCCAAAATTATGACATGTGTAGCACTCCACATGGCCAAGATAAGAAGCAAGAGGATCAAATCTCCTATTGTTCAAGTCAGATCTAAACCTTGCATGCAACATGCTTCTCTTCCATTGTTTAGATATAAAATCAAATGCCTTATGGAAAAACAGGTGATATGACTAACAATAACCATAAAAACCACGATTATACCTATTGGCCAATCTCCTTGGTTGTTAAGATTGTTGCAATCTCTATTGATTTGATCTATACATTCTGCTCCTGGAGTTGGTTGCAACATGTCCATACTTGTGACAACTATAGAATTGTACCTCATGCATCAAAGGAACAAAAGGAATTTTTTCCTTTGAAATCTAATAGACTTGCCACGATCATATCTAGGAGAAAAAGGTTTTCTGAATGTAGGAGCTCCTTGAGATTCTCTTCTCTATTGTTGGTTTTTCTACTTGATCAGTTGCTCGTTCTACTTCTTGTTTCCTTGGTTCTCACTCTTGTTGTTGGTATTATTTTCTACAAGTTTCTTGGGTTCTTCTTTCTTGTTTTTTTCTACATGCAAACTAGACTCTCCCTTTTGAAATCCAAGACCAGATTTATCCAATGGTGATCTTTGGATCTCAAGAAAACTATCCAAGGTCGTGGTGCTCTTCTCCATCTTCTGCAACTTTCTGAAGGACACCACTTCAACTTATAATTTCTCACACTCATCCTCATTCTCTTTATACTTCTACCTCATACCTTCCTCAACTCTTTATAATTCTACGAATTTAATATTTAAGCTAACGATCTCCTCCTTGAATTTGGCCTCTTTATCATCACAAATATGCAATAGTTTTTATTGATCCTTGCATGCAATTATTAGTTTAGAAATATTAGCTCTAAGAACCTTAATATCATTCTCATCATCACTATGCACTTCAACATGATCAAAATCTAAATCATCAAATTTGTAACTCAAAAGAAAATAATTAATATTTATACCTTTAGGTTCATGATTTTCTGGTTTCTTCTCATCATCCACTAAATCATGTGCATTAGAAGAATGAGACAGTTGTGGCTAATATTCTTTTCTTTGAAGTCCCTTCATCATATTCTTCTTGTTTTTCTTCTTGTTGCTCTTTTTCTAAAACTCCTTATTATTGTTGGTACCATCTCCAAAAATTGATTTTAGTTTGTTCCACATTTCTTTGGCATATTTCAAACCTACTAGCCTCTTCAAATCATCATCATGAAGATTCTTGTAGATTATTCATATAGCTTGTGCATCCTGCTGCAAAACTTTATCTGCAATTGGATCCTTGCCACAACCTTCACATATTAATCTCAAAATGTTAGATCCACAATACAAAAATTTGTGATTTAACATTTTTGTTGCATACCTTATAATTTGCAGTAGTAACGACAACCATTTTTTGAGAAGTCATTCTGAAAAATAAATTCAAAATTTTCGCCAACAAACTCCATATCTACTCTCCAACAATCAAACTGCAACCAAGATCCCCGCTCTGATACCAATTTTTGGAAACCTCTGAGAACTATTGAGGGGGGGTGAATCAGTAGTGTGATCCTCTTAACAATTTTACCATTTTAAACTTCACTTACTAAATCATGCATATAACCAACAACATATTACATCATCACATAAATATAAAAATGTAAGCGGCTAAATCAAACAACCATGAGAACAACAAAACTATCAAACACAACCATAAAAACCATCACACAAGAGACATAATATATATATGGTGGAAAACCCTTCACTAGGAAACAAACCACCCTTGATGATTTTGCGTTGCTCTAAATCTTCTATTAAGAAAATATAGTCTTTTAGAATGTATATTTTCACAACCATAAACTTGATGTAGATGAAATCTTCTAGAATGTTGTGTGTTATCCTTGGTAAATATAGTCTTTTTACATATATTGTTGACTCCGATTAGCTAGGAGACCCAGCCTCATATAAAATCAGCTGACTCCCATCAGCCTGGAGACTTGATTCTACTCATCAACTTGGAAGACTGCGTTCTCACACGGATCTATGGACTACCATCCACTAAAATCCACCACGATCAATTGATCTTCGCCCAACTCTAATTGGACTATCCAACTACCATTGGATTGGGAAACTATTCCTTTCACTGAAACTTTGTAATCATTGCTCCACACCCATGAAGTCACTACTCCTCTACTCTATGCGGAACTCGTTTGATATATTTTCACACTAGATCCTAGAATTTCTTCTCAACTTCATTCAGCTTTGAAATACAACCTCTAGCAGCAAGATGCCATCATCAAATAAATCAAAAACACCACAAATATATGCTCTCCACACAAGAAAAATAGTGGCCACAATGTATGCATCAAATCTGAATACTACTCTCACTAACAGTTGAAAAAAACTCATACTCAGCCATAACATCAAACCCTCACTCCAAAATATGAATGTTGCATAATAGAAGCAACAACATAAAACACTATAACTATGTGCCAAATTCACTAGCATCACCTGCAAAAACAAATGCGAGAATCTAAAATATGGATTTATATCAATCTCTCCATCTCTATCATAAAATCTACTCCAATTCTCTGCATCTCTAATATGAAATCTGAAGATCTAAATCAATACTATGCTTCAACAAATAGATATGCTCATGATTCTTCCATTAGAGCTCATACACTGAAGCAATCAAGCTCACTAATGGATCTGAAGCATACTCACACAATTCAACCTTCTCTAGCTCACTATCACTCACCATAAACCATCACCTAGCTCCAAAGTGAAGAATATAAAACATGAGAGGCGAAATTTACCTTTGGGCTGGGATCAAAGGTGCACAAATTGGACTAAATCAACGCACTAACATCACTACTTATGCAATAAATGAGTTCACATCATTTGAGGACCTTTTCAAACCATTCCCAACCTTTACAACTTATTCTAGAAGCCTCTAATAATTTCCATGCCAATTTTCTTCTGATTTGCGTGATAAATGTGAAGGATTGTTTGTGAAAAAGATTCATTGCATTCACAACATTGGTTAAACTTGATTGGATACCTTCATTCACATGCACATGCTTGTCTCCCAGTGACTGGAGCCTTTCGGTCACATGCATAAGCTTATCTCCATGCGACTGGGTAGAGCATAAGGAAAAACCACAAGCTCTTAGCTCAAAACCTCTACCACTTGTTGGATCCTCTTCTTCAACATCTGAACTCACCTCTAAACCTCTCCTAAGCTAAGTAACATCTCTTCAACTGGATCAAAAAATTCTCTCAAGTTTCACTTGCAGGTTGACCAAGAAGGCCAACAAACAAGGTTGGCAAGAGTGCCAACAAGACCTCCACTCTCCAAAAAATATTTGCACAAGACGAAACACCTTTGACAGACCTACAATACATTGTAGCACATCTCTGTGATCAACATAAGGCCATCACACCACAAAAATTCATCTCCATGAGCATAAGCATGAAGACCTTTTATGCCAACTCATCAAGTGTGTCATCATTTCCATCACTTGAACATCTACATCATCCACCTATAGAAACAACCTCTACCTCCATGAACACCATACGACCATCATTTGATCATCATGAGTATGGTATCATACAATTTACATCAATGCCAATGCAATCATCTCAATGTCAACTCAACTAGATGCAACCATGCTACAATGAACGGCATCAACGCATCAACTATACTACATAGGGTTGACATTAATGCCAACATGAGCTAGTTGCCATCATGAACCAATGCCAACATCGGCTAGTTGGATCCATGCACAACATAATTCCAACAACTTTCAATTTTTACTTTCTTGTTCCTCCATTTCTTTGACCAGTTCTAGCCCTACTATTACTCTATCATCCAACCTTTCTCAACTCAATGGTGTCTTGCATGGCCTCCCATATAGATTTTTATAAGGAGGCATCAAAATTGAATTGTGGTAGTTTTTATTATAGGAAACCTCTACCAATGGTAGGTACATTTCCCACTAAGTCTAGTTATCCATAACATACATTCGAAGCATGTCTTCCATAACCTAATTTACTCTTCCTATTTTCCCATCCATTTCCTGATGATATGCAGTGCTTAGGTTCAACTGATTCCCTAACACTGATTTCAGAATTTTCCAAAATCTAGATGTAAAGCAAGACTCTATATCAAAAATCATATTTGTGGGTAACCCATGTAGCCAAATAACTTTGCTTATAAACACTTGTGGCACACAAATAACATCACAATTGTCCCTCATTGGGATGAAATGGGAAATTTTGGTCAATTTATCAACTACAACCCATATGGAATTGTACCTTCCTAATATGATTGGTAAAATCACATTGAAATCCATGTAAATGACCCCCCACTTATACATAGGGATGTCATGGGATTGTAGGAGTCCCACTGGGTGGCGATGATCAATATTCACTCGTTAACATTAAAGACACTTGGTGACAAAATGGACTATGTCATGCTTCATTCCTTCCCAAAAGAAGAATCTCTTTCTATGCACATACATATTCTACATGTCATAATGTGCATAGTAGAGTTCTCTATGTGACTCTTCGAGGATGGTTCTTAATATACCCCTTCCTTAGAGATGTACATTCTCCTTTGAAATCTAAATAGTCCATCTAGTTCAAAGATATAGCCCTCAAAATTTGGTTCTATCTACTTTCCACTCTAGAGTGTTGATGTAACCTTCATATACCAACTATCTTCAAATATTTTTTCCAACACACGCTCCCTCAAATTGACCCTCAAGGATACCAGGGAGAAGGTTTGTGGCCTCTTGCTTATTGCATCACCCACCACATTCTCCTTTCCCTTGATGTATGAAATCCCAAAATTGTACTCACCCATGAATTTACTCAATCTCCTCTATCTAGCATTTAGATCCATATAAATAAGAGATGCTTTATGATATCATGATTAGTTGTTAACTTGAAACTTATCCAGACAAGGTAGTTGTTGAAAAGTGGTTTTCATTGATGTCAACCTAAGTATTGCTAGAAGAATCACCACATTTGTTGAAAAATATTTCATGGAAAATCATGATTTTTTGGGTCAATATAACCTTCATTGGATGGTCCACATCATATTGATTCTAACAATATGTGGCACACCTCGTAGCTACTCACATTTTGAAATATATGACTTTCAGAAATTCAAGGCCCCCTTGTTGTGGCCAATGTCCCCGAAAGGAGATTATCTAGTAGTTTATCATTTTACTCAAATCATGAAGACAAGAGGAACTTTAATTAAATAATTAAATTAAATATTTTTTGGCGAAAGTATCTTGTGGATGGGTT
>APFE030084534.1:0-36096 GCA_000404065.3 Pinus taeda
GCTGTTAAGGACAACTTTTATATTAACTGACTTACCTGCCAGATTAAGCCAGTTAAATCCCCAGGAATGAATCTTAGACTCAAACTTTTCCAGCAGGGGCAACCAGTCTCTGCTGACAGCACGTTTCTGAAAAATAGGGAGACCCAAATACTTGAAGGAGGACCATGACGAGGATGCCGCGAAACCGAAACAATTGGAGATGGCTTGAAGCGTGGAGGCAGGGGTATTCCAACAGTAGATATGGCATTTGCCTTTATTCAAGTTGCTTCCTGAGTCTTCACAATAGTCATCTACCACTTCTTTGAATCATTTAGCTCAGGACACAGAGGCAGCACCCAGCAAGAGGGAATCATCCGCGAATAACGCATGATTTATGTTATTAACACCTCTCGCAATGTTCAGGCCCATTAATTCTTGGTTTTGTTGCTTTTTGTTCAATAGGAAGTTGAGGACGGAAGCTTGAAGGACAAAGAGTAGAGGGGATAGAGGACACCCTTGCCTCAAACCACAAAAAGCTTTGAAGAAGTCTGAGGCCCTCCCATTCACCAGAGGGGCTATCCAAGGCTCGCTGATACAGGCCTTAATCCAGTTGATAAATTTGGATCCAAACCCAAATTTGTGTAGGACATCCATCAGAAAACTATGTCTCACTCTGTCAAAGGCGCTTTCAAGATCTAGCTTGACAACCATACCTTTCTCTTTGCGATCCAAACTAGAGTGAATCGCCTCTTGGACCAGGATAAAGTTGTCCACGATCTGTCTTCCCTGAATAAAACCTCCCTGGTTCGCAGGAATGATGTCCGGTAGAATGATTTTTAATCTGTTGGCAATAACTTTGGTGATTAGCTTATAGCCTATATTACAAAGGGAAATAGGACGAAACCGGCTGAAGGTATTGGTGCCTTTCTCCTTGGGAATGAGGGCCAGGAAGGCCGAGTTAGTGCTTCCCCCAATTTTCTGACACTCTTGAGATTTCCGAATCATTCTGCATAGGTCTTTCTCCACAATCTGTCAACAGGATTGAATGAATCCGGCAGTGAAACGGTCAGGGCTCGGGGCCTTATCCGGTTCCATAACGAAGAGAGTGGTTTTTATTTCATTGTTAGAGATCTCAACATCCAGGAAATGATTATTTCTTTCGGTTATCAGGGAGGGCACCTCATTCACAAGGGAAGAAACATGATCCAAGGCCTCTTCTTCACTGTAGAGATTTTTGAAGTGAGTGAAGGCAACACTCTTTATGCATCTGATTTCTCTGTGGGTGGTGGTCTCTACTTTAATTTCAGAGATGGAGTTGAGACATTTTCGGGCCTGAGCTTGCTTATGGAAGAAGGAAGAGTTTCTATCTCCCGCCTTGAGCTAGAGACTACGGGATTTCAGTCTCCAATACTCTTCCTCTGCCAAGCTAGCCTTAAGGAGGATGCGCTGAAGATTGGCTTCCTTGTCAAGTAATTCTTTAGTGATCTCAGCGTTTTCCGAAACCAGATGATGTAATTCGAGACGCTCCTGAATCATTTTTTTTCCACAACAGGATTTGGTAAGGATTTAACCTAGGATTTTAGTGCAGCTTTGACTCTCCTAAGTTTCTCCTCCCAAACAAAGAAGGCAGAGCCTTTGATAGGGAGCTTCCAGGTTTCTTTTATCAGAGGCAAGAATGATTGCTCCTTGACCTAGTGAGAATTGAATTTAAAAGGAATGGGGCCTTGATCCAAATGAGCCAGCAGATCAAGTTTAATGGGGCGATGATCGGAAACACTGCAAGGAAGAATATGCATTCTAGATTCTAGACCAAGAAGAAGAAAAGAGCTTTGAACGAGGAATCTGTCTAACCTTGCAGTGATATGACCTGGGCTGATTCTTTTGTTTGTCCAAGTGTACTTCCCGGACGAAGGCTTAATATCGATCATATCCCAGTCTTGAAGCAAATCCTCAACCCATTCCCGCTCCGGGTCTTTGACGGTGCTTCCTCCACGTTTTTCTGACAATGATACTGTGAGGTTAAAATCCCCTGCTATTATAATATTCGCTAATTCTTCAGAATCTGCCAGATTCCTCATGCAGTCCCAACAGTGCTTTTTCTCTGTTGCGCTGACAGGAGCATACGCGTTGAAGAGGGAGAGTATCGTAGCTGATTCAACATGTTGAATTTTGGAGTACAACCAATGGGTGTTTTTGACTTCTTTGATCTTTATAAATTTGTTAGCATTCCAAATAGTGTCCAGTCCACCAGAAGCACCTCGAGCTGAGACTGCTTGTCCTTCGCTTTGCTTCCATAACTTCTTGTCGATCTGGAGGAAGGCATGGTCCTCCATTTTAGTCTCCTGGATAAGGAGTAGATCGGGAGATTCTGTTCTTATCAAGCTTCTTATGACTTCTTCTTTTATTCTGCTCCCCAAACCCCTGCAATTCCAGGAGACGATCTTCATCACTTGCATTTTGAGTGAAGAGCTCCCCTAGAGCTCTGAGACTGATTTCTGTTCTTCTTCGGGGTATTTGCCAAGAGCTTCTCGAGGGTTGGTTGACTTCCCTGAAGCTTGTCTTTGTAGGTCTCTTGTTCTCTTTTTTCCTGCGCAGATTTTCGACCTCTTAGAGATCTTCTGGCCGAGGTTTGCGAAGCTCCTATTTCGCCTTCTTCTTCTGATTCCTCCGAACTTTGCGCATCCTCTGTCTCTTCAATGAGGGTCTCTTTTGGCCTGTCTTCATTACTTTCCACCTGTATTGGTCCCGTGGGGGGCTCCTTGAGGATCGGTCCTTCCTTCTGCGTCTCTGGTTCTAGGGAGCCTTCCATAGCTGGGCTTAATAGAGCATATTTGTTACCTTGCTCTTCCATGAAAGGGGTTTGGTTTCTAGGGGTAGCCTCAGGGCCATTGCCGTTTGTATTACCTGTTCGATTGGCTTTGTGGGCATTTTTGGATCTTTTAACCTGGGTCCAACCTTCATCCTTGCCTTTCTCCATTTCAATATTCTTTGGATAGTTCCGAGCGAAGTGGCCATAAACCTGACATGCACTTGAACGGAAGCTGCTCATAGTCCAGCTTTTGCACATGAGACCAGCTTCTAACCCTGATCTTTACTACCTCGGGCAAACCAACTTCCAGATCAACTTCAACGCAAATTCTAGCACAGTCGAATTGGTCCTTGTTATTTGCTCGGTTGATGAATTTGCCCAAGGTGTTACTGATATGATTTAGGGATTCCCAATTCCAACAGTGCACAAGCAGATTGGGCAACCTAACCCACAAAGGAACGACTGTGGGAACGTCAACTGAAGGATCAAAATCAGGCGTCCACTTGTTGAGATACAACCCCTGAGGACCCATGAAGTAGGGGCCGTTTCAGAATATCAGATCCTTATCCTCTTTATTAGAAAATTCAAACATAAAGAATCCCTTCCCTAGAAAATACGAGGTGACACCATTTTTAATCAACGGAGCCCAGTTTTTAGCAATCCTGCTCTCCGTGGATTTGGGGGGGGGCCAGAGGCCTGTGAACTGGCCAACCAAAGCTCTCTCAGCCAGCGAAAGGGCGATCTTGATCGGACCCTCAGGGGGAAGCGAGATCTCAGGAATGTCGTCCAAACGTTTCACGAATTTCGCAGCCTCTGAAACTTTCTTCTCCGGTAGGGATTCCAGGAGCTTAAGAAAAGCTTCAGCATTAGAAGGAGGGGTCGGAGGGGGCGGATCCATTAAAGCAGCGACCATAGATCCCAGTGATCTTGATCAAACCCTGCAAGCCATCTCAGAAGCAATGAGCAAAGAGAAAGGAGCCCCAGCAAAGCTCGGAGACAAATTGCCGCGCAGGGAGACCACCACGCAGGGGAATGCCTTGCAGGGGGAAGCACTGCCCATAGGAGGCCTACGGAGCCCACCAGGCAGCCTGAGGGCCGAGCCAAATGTGACAGACGCAGAGGAGGAGCAGAGCGGCGGCTAGGGCTTCGAAGAAAAATATAGGTCTCAGTCTTCAAGGGAATTTTTAACTCGAGCTTTCTTTGAGTTTCTGAATTGAACCCTAGTTAAAGTAAGTTTTTATTAGTAAATTGTTTTTATTGTTGAGTGTAGATGCTACAACAAGGGTATTTATTCAGGTAAGCAATTTTTTATCAGTAAATTGCTTTTTGTTACAGAGTGTAGTAACAAAGGAGCTTTTAACTTGAGTTTTCTTCTGAGTTTAGTTGAAGTAAGTTTTCATTAGTAAACTGTTTTTTATTGAGGGTGTGGATGTGACTTTAGTCAAAGTTTTTATTAGCAAATTGCTTCTTGTTCAGGAGTGCAGGGGCTACAACAGAAGAACATTTATTCAGGTATATTTGTTTTGCATTTAATGTTCATTCAGTCAATAGAGATATTAGAAGAGAGCACATGACCCACTGGAAAAACTTCGTCAAATACAGGACAACTTACTTGTTGATTTTGAACTTTTATCATCATCATAAACATCACAACTACGAACAAACATCCCAACTACCACTAGAAGACAAACTAATATTCAGGTACTAATTAGGTTATTAATGCTATATGTATTTAATTTATTAATAGTTATTATAAATTCAATATAATAAAAAATGTAAAAATATCAATACATTATGATAATCAAGCACTTCGTTTGTAACTTTGTAATATCCCTTAGGAAATTCTTGCTCTTAGGGATGAAAAAAGCGCATGACAAGATTGTATCCTAAGCTTGCATCACAGTATTTTAAACAGAGATGATACTGAATGCACAACAGTGTAAATAAGTAGTTGTTCTTCAATAGTACATAACAGACTACCAATCTATAATCATGTTTGTAGTGCTGTTACACCAGCCAGTCTTGCGTTGTAGTATTCATCAATAAAAAATGACAACCTTTATTGAATGTACCAATAATATAAGACATCAACAACACTGTGCTGTTACACCAGCCAGTCTTGCGTTGTAGTATTCATCAATAAAAAATGACAACCTTTATTGAATGTACCAATAATATAAGACATCAACAACACTGTACATGGACTGTTTTAAAAACAGAACAACCAACTTACAAGACCATCAGTCTCCTTGCTGCTTCAGGAAACATCCTAACAATACCATTTACTGCTCAGATTGCACCTCACTGCTATTCAGGGTGCCAAAATGGACCTCGCTGCCCGGACAAGACTGCAAAAGAGATTCTGCTACCTCAGTAGAGATTCGTTGCAACAATTAATCCTCAAAAGGGTGCCGCTGCCACAAGAAATACCTCAACAAGACTCCGCTGACCATCCGAAAGGGTCTGCTGTCCCCAGTAACCCTTCAGCCAGGATCTGCTGTCACAAAGTGACCTCCAGAAGGGATCTGCTGCCTCTAAGAGAGCCTCCAATCTCCAATGCTGCCACAGTTTATGCTACAAACTAGGGCATTGCTCAAAACTTGAGGATGGGCCGCTGGATTAGATGATATTTTGTTGCCCAAACAGTGCCAGTGACTCTGGATGCCGCACAAATTAACCCTTCAGAAACCCTACGCTGCCTCAGGACATGCCATCTGCTGCCCAATAGAGCCTCAGGTCAGTGCTTTGCCACAGGACATCACATCCAAATCGGTCGCACCCTCAGGGAGAGAGAAACAGGGGTAATATACTTTTCTGTTCAAAACAATACCTCATAATCCTTGCTGTCCCACACTTGCTCGCTGCTGCCACAGAATCCTTATTGCCAGAAGATAGATGAGTGCTGCTTCAGAAATTTTGCTAAACAGAGTACAGAAAAGGGATTGGTAGGGTGGAAGCTTTCACCACCAAAACCAATTAGAAAGAAAGGGGTCTCAAAACCCTCCAAGAACCTCAACTCAAAAATCAGAAAGATCCACAATCCATGATGATAAAAATGATTATCCTCTCCTCTTTTTTATAGATTCTCTTTGTGGTCTGCCCTCCTAATTTGAATTTGAGTGGCTAACAATCTTCCCTCCATTTACCCCAAATTTGTCCCTCTATTAATGTTGCAGGAACACCCCCCCCCCCCCCCGGATCTAGCCCCTGAAACGTGGTCCGTACGGATGCGTCCAGGAAGCACTTCCTGAAACGCGGTTCCAAAATTCCATAACCTGTTTCGGACTGATAATGACGCTTCCTGGAAATTCCGGAAGTGTCATTCCAAAACGCGTTTCGAAATCTCCGAAGCGCGTTTCGTACGACGCTTCGGAAAAGTGCACCGCACGGCCTAAAAAAATCAGTTTTTTTTTTGGTTATTAATTTTTTGGTGAGTTTGCTTGTTGGGGGTGGGTCCACCTTGGGTTAGGATTGAGGAATGAAAGGAATAAAGCCCCCATTCATCCCTCATGGTAATTTTAAATTCTTAAAGTAAAAGTGACATTCTCCTTTATTTTTCATATTCTCCTTTATTTAAGTGACATTCTCCTTTATTTTTAATATTCTCCTTTACTTAAATTTTTAACATTACCATGAAATGACTCAGGATGTTTGAGAGTGGTTCCAGCCTCATTGGACTTCATATGGAGAAAATAGAATTTCATATCCTATTCAAATTCAGCGGATTTAACAGTTTTCAGGAATTCAGGATCAATGGGATTGTGGCATTTCATTAGATTATATCAAGTATGAAGGTATGCGATTAGTATTTAATCAAGAGCATTAAGCCCTATATGCACCCTAGTGTTGGCGGTGTTAATTGTTGAACTCCTTTGTCACGCCCTTAACAAAAAATTACCTTTCAATCAAGTCAAAATCATCAATCAAGCATGTTAAGCTTTTTCTACCATATTTTAAGTCTTGGATTAGGTAGTTTGATCAAAATTGGGCAATGTTGACTAATATCCCTAGATAATTGAGGTAGAGGCAAAGGCTAGACAAGAGGAGAAGAATGTAGATTCTAGATGGTTGATGCATCTAAATGGTTGATGCTCGAATAATTAATCATCAATGTACAATGGATGTTATATTTATCTTGATTTATGCAAAAATATGCATGTTTTCATGTCTTCTACAACTAATTTGGTATTTGGGATGTTTGTTTTGAGTATAAATGCAAATATATATATATATATATATATAATATATATATATATATATATATATAGCAGATGCTTCCGCAGACGCTTCGCTTCCTAGATTTTTGAAAAACGACGCTTCCACGTCCCCGCCTCCAAAAAACATCCCCGTTTCGTCCCTGCTTTATGCAACATTGCCCTCTATTTACCCCAAATTATTTAATGTTACCCCAATATCATCAAATAATGGGTTTCCCCTTTTATAAAAGACCATAGCCTATGGGTTATATAGGTTACTTTGTCATCCTTGGGCTATTTAATTAGAAGAGGACATTATAATCCTCCCTTTTTGTGTAATGTCCCTTACTAAATAATTTTGGAACAAGATTTAATTTTGTATTATGGGGCCAATTTTGGAGTAGTGGACCCCATTCAATGCTATTAGGAGATTAGACTAGGAGAAGATGTTTTGTTTTAAAGTTAAGTTACACACGGAGGCCACCCTCACTAGGGAATTACGCACTCCCTAGTTCGATATGCATAGAGAGGGAGATACCTTTTGCATGGCGTTGGTTAAGTGGGGCCCATGATGGAGGACAAAATGGAGGGAAAATTCCCCCACGAAAACTATATAAGGGGGCAACTCTCTCTTCTCAAACCATTCGTGAGTGTATATCGATTTCTCTTGCTTGCTCGAGTTGCTTAGCCGAGTCATTGCTATTTAGCATGAGTTCTTAAGGTGGAGAGCTCATCCTTTCTTCGGGGGACTTCGAGCGCCACCCTAGGAAGGTTTCCTTCATTTCTTCAGGAGGAGATTCTCGTTGTGGTTTCCAGCAGTAGCATTTCCTTCCAGGTGGTGCGTATTTTTGGAGGATGCAGGGAGAGAGGAAGTCGAGTTGTTTGTGGGGCTGAGTAGGATAGTTTTGTTGTGGGATTTTCCGGAGAAGAGGCTAAGGAGGATTGCCAGCCTTTGGGGGAGTTTGGGGAAATATTGGGCTTCAGGTTTGGCAGTGTGATTTTCGTACTTCTTGGGCCAGCGCAGAAGCAATGTGTGGGAGCTCATCTCGTGGGTAGAGTATCAGTCCTCGGGGGTGAGATTTGCCGTGGAGGTTAGAGGAGATATCTGGAGTGGTGTTTGCTTCCATTTTTAGAGCTTTGAGGAGGACTTTGTGGCCATTTCTTGCAGGCCGTTTTGCTATAGCTACTTGGAGGGCGTAGGCCATAGAGGAGGTCGAAATTGAGTGGTTGGAATCTGGATATAGGCCAAACCCTTTCTGGGTTTTCTGGGTTTTTGCAAAGGAGTTTGTGGCTGGAATTTCAGAATTTTCTGAGCATTAGAGGTGGGGTTTCTTGCAGCACCTTTTCAACCAGCGGTTGCCGTAGCTAGGAGACAACGCAGAGCTTTAGACGAGCAGTTGCTTTCTAGCATTTGGGATTACTGTCAACACCTGGATTCTGTCTAGCTTGCCCTTGAGGCAAGCCTAGGTGCTCTTTCCATACTATTGTACATTGCTCCATTACTAAATAAAATGGCTCAGCTGGTTCCTATTTCTGTTATGTATTGAGTATTTGCTGATAGTTTAATTTTTCTGTGCAATAATTGAATTGCCTTTTGTGTATCACTGTTTGTTTAAGTTTGGAATTGGAACATTACAGTGGTATCAAAGCTTAGATTCTGGCTCAGTTGTGGGGAAAATTTTCTATGAGTGAAGAAGACCAGCAGAATATCACTGATAGAGGGCGGAAGTACTGGAGTAGGGAAAGGGAGTGGAGATTACTCCAAGTGCACAACACTTGCTTGGGTGGAGACGCCGAACACATACTTCCAGTTGAATCGAATGAATGAAGAAGAATCCATCAAGATGGCCACATTGCACCTGGAGGGGGAGGCACACGATTGGTGGTTTCATGGTTTGTCCACTCTAGGACAAGCCAGCGTGACCTTCTATGAGTTCACAAGGAGAGTAGTGGAGCGCTTTGATCGGAAAGATCCTAAGGCTCACTTTAGGGAGTTGACCCAGCTCCGACAGACAGGGCATCCAAAGCATTATATCTCAAAGTTGTTGAGGGTCTCAGTCATGGTGCCTGATTTGTCAGATACGAGGAGTGTATACACATTTGTAGAGGGATTGACAAAACCATTGCGAGGATTGGTAAAGTCTCGCAAACCATCGACTCTTCTGGAGTTAGTATCTTGCACTCGGGATTTGCAAAGGGGCCATTCCCAAGGCTCGAGCTCCATTTCCTATACGCACTCCCTACCCTCAGAAGGGAAGTGACACTCGAGCACCCATAACATAGAGAGCAACCCAAGGGCGTGGCTAGTTGGATGATGAGACAAGGAGGGACCTCAGGAGGAAGAAGCTATGCTTTACATGTCGCGAGCTTTGGGCACCCGGTCAACGGTGTAGAGCAGGAAAGGCCCATTACATCGAGGTCTTCTTGGACAGTGATAAAGAGGATGACGAGGAGTTGGAGTTTGGTGGCAGAGACAGCAAGGAGACAACAGGGAATGGACCACCACCACCACCACCACCTCAGGGAGGAGCATCCTTTGCACCAACAAGGGGAGTCCTAGCATCCTTGTGCGGGATTCCCAAATTCTTGACTTTGAGGATCAGAGGTACGATGCAGGGGCAACGTGTTTCAGTCTTGGTAGATAGTGGGGCCACCCACAATTTTATTGATGCTTAGATGGTCCAGAGGAGGGGTTTCACCACTACAGAGTTTGAGGGATTTTCAATCCTAATACCAAGGGACAAGACTATGCAGTGTACTCGATATGTTCCCGCTCTGTATTCGTGGTGGATGTACCAGACACCAATGTGGTGCTGGGTTTCCAATGGTTGTATTCCCTTCGTCGCGTTACCACTGATTGGAAACAATTGGTGGAGTTTACTGGGCCAGATGGCAAGCCGGTGGTTCTTAGGGGCATGCATTCAAACTTCCCTTAAGCAGTTTTGGCTCATTTGATGGAGGCCGATTTAAGGCATGGTGACATAGCATGGGTAGTAGAGCTGAGGATTTCAGAGGTTAGAGGGAAGACCACACCACCGCATCCAGACATATAGGCAGTATTGGATAAATATCCAATAGTTTTTGGAGATATACCACTAGGGCAACCACCTGACAGAGGATTTGAGCACACTATAGAGTTGGATCCCGATGTGCAGGCAGTGATCACCACACCCTATAGGCATCCCAAAGCCTATAAAGGATGAGATTGAGAGAGCCATCCAGGAGTTGTTGGCATTGGGTCACATCAAACCGAGTTCTAGTCTGTTTTCTTCCTTAGTTGTCCTGGTAAAGAAGGACGAGACTCTTCGCATGTGTATTAACTACAGGGCCCTCAACAAGAAGACGTTGAAGAACCAGTATCCCATTCCGCACATTGACGAGTTGATGGACAAGCTTAGAGGGGCCAAGTACTTCTCTAAGATAGATCTGCGATCAGGGTATCATCAGATTCAGGTGAGAAAGCAGGACATTCCGAAGACAACCTTTAGATGTCATTATGGGCATTTCGAGTTCCTGGTCAGGTCCTTTGGGTTGACCAATGCACAACTACTTTTCAGTCATGTATGGACCATGTGTTCTGAGGCCAGCTGAGGAGGTTTGTACTAGTATTTTTTGATGACATCCTGATCTACAATAGAACATGGGAGGAGCACCTGCAACACTTGGAGACAGTCTTGCGTATATTGGAGGAGCAACAGTTTTACGCAAAGATGTCTAAGTGCGAGTTTGGGTTGACAAAGATGTTTTATTTGGGGCACATCATCGGTGCAGATGGGGTCAAGATGCACGAGGAGAAGATTCGGGCCATTCGAGATTGGTTGGAGCCCTGGGATGTATAATATTGAGAGGGTTTTTGGGCATCTGTACTTATTATCAGAAGTTCATGAAGGGTTTCTCACAGTTGGCAACACCCCTTACTCATCTGACTAAGAAAGGGGCCTTTGCGTGGACTGAGGAAGCTCAAACAACGTTTGATCGCCTCAAGGAGGTGATGAGTTGCTGTCCGGTTCTAGCACTTCCATATTTTTCTCAACCTTTCACATTGGAGTGCGATGCATAAGGTGTAGGGATTGGGCGGTCTTGTCCCAAGATGGGCACTCCATTGCTTTTGAGAGTAGGAAGCTTCTACCTCATGAGATGTCGTATTCTATTTACGACAAGGAGATGTTGGCCATAATGCATGCATTGGCCAAATTTAGACAGTATTTGGTGGGGAATCGATTTCGGGAGAAGACATACCACAACAGTCTTCGCCATTTAATGGGGTAGCAGGGCCTCAATGACAAACAACAGAGATGGGTCAGTAAAGTGCAGGCCTATGATTTTGATATTATGTGCAGGGAAAGCACAATATAGTGGCGGATGCACTATTTAGGAGACCAGTCGCGCTTTCACTCATGAGCATCTGTCATGACTGGAAGGCCCAATTATTGGTAGAATACTCCAAGGATCGTCAGACGTGCGACATCTTGGAGGGTAGTTGTGCAAATGAGCGATACAGGGTGATGGACGAGGTCATTTATTATAATTGATGTATATTTCTGGTTTCAGGATCACAGTGGAGGGAGCGCGTCCTTCGGGCAGCTCATGGTTCTCCTTTGTCCAGGCACCACAGATTTAGGAAGACATATATGGCAGTGAGAGAGTGCTTCACTTGCAAGGGCCTCAAGGGAGATGTACTAAGGTGTGTACAGGAGTGCGAAGCTTGCCAGAGGAATAAGGGAGAGTTGACCCATCCAACGAGATCGTTGCAGCCTCTTCCCATCCTTAAGGGGAAATGGGGGAGCATCTCTATGGACTTCATTATTGGAATTCCCTCAGTACAAGGGAATGATTGTATTTTTGTAGTGGTCAATTGGTTGACCAAGTTTGCACACTTCTTTGCCACCAACATGATCTTCAGCTTCACAGGTGGCAGAGTTGTTCTTCAGGGAGGTCTTTCGTCTGCACGGACTCTCGAAGACCATAGTCAGTGACAGGGATAGCCGATTCATGGGAAGATTTTGGCAAGAGCTATTCAAATTAGTCGGCACTGAGCTCACCAAAGCACCAGCTATCATCCGCAGACCGATGGTCAGACAAAGAGGGTGAACAAGTGGTTAGAGGGTTATCTCAGGAATTATGTGACAGGGCAGCAGAGGGCTTGGATTCGATGGTTGCACTTTTGAGAGTATTGTTACAACACCACCTATCATATGTCCATTGGTATGACTCCTTTCCGTGCTTTATATGGTTATGATGCTTTATTTTTTGTTGATATTGTTTTTGGAGACAGTAGGGCCCCAAAGGCCAAGGATTGGATCTTGGAGAGCCAAGATATCCTCAAGGCTCTTAAGGATAACTTACAAGCAACTTAGAACCAACAGAGGATGTATGTTGATCGGCACTGAGTAGAGAGACATTTTGAGGGTGACTTGGTCTACCTTCGATTGCAGCTGTATCGACAGTCCACACTCAAGCAGAAGGGGGCAGAAAAGCTGCAACAGAGATTCTTTGGGCCGTATAGAGTGAGTAGAAGAGTTGGAGAAGTGGCTTACGAGTTGGAGCTACCACTAGGGAGAAGGATTCATAACAACTTTCATGTATCATGCCTCAAGAGGGTGTTGGGGTAGCAGGTTACAGCAGTCATGGAGTTGCCTCTGCTTGATGATGAGGGGCATTTGATCTTAGAGCCAGAAGCCATCTTAGAAACCAGAGAGAGGAAGCTTAGGAGTAGGATAATCAGAGAACATTTGGTGCGATGGAAGAATCTACCGAATGAGGATGCCACTTGGGAGGGAGAGCACATTCTGGAGCATCTGACATGGAAGTTGCTTGGGGACAAGCAACATTTGGGAGGGGAGGACTGTAATGTCCCTTCTTAAATAATTTTGGAACACGATTTAATTTTATATTATGGGGCCAATTTTGGAGTAGTGGACCCCATTCGATGCTATTAGGAGATTAGACTAGGAGAAGATGTTTTGTATTAAAGTTAAGTTACACATGGAGGCCACCCTCACTAGGGAATTACGAACTCCCTAGTTCGATATGCATAGAGGGAGATAACTTTTGCATGGCGTTGGTTAAGTGGGGTCCATGATGGAGGACGAAATGGAGGGAAAATCCCCCCACAAGAACTATATAAGGAGGACAACTCTCTCTTCTCAAATCATTCATGAGTGTATATTGATTTCTCTTGGTTGCTCGAGTTGCTTAGCCAAGTCACTGGCTATTTAGCATAGGTTCTTCAGGCGGAGAGCTCATCCTTTCTTCGGGGGACTTCTAGCACCACCCTAGGAAGGTTTCCTTCATTTCTTCAGGAGGAGATTCTCGTTGTGGTTTCCAGCAGTAGCATTTCCTTCCAGGCGGTGCATATTTCTGGAAGACAAAGGGAGAGAGGAAGTCGAGTTGTTTGTGGGGTTGAGTAGGAGAGTTTTGTTGTGGGATTTTCCGGAGAAGAGGCTAAAGAGGATTGCCAGCCTCTGGGAGAGTTTGGGGGCTGATTGGGCATCATGTTTGGCAGTGTGATTTTCGCACTTCTTGGGTCAGTGCAGAAGCAGTGTGTGGGAGCTCATCTGGTGGGTAGAGTATCAGTCCTTGGGGCTCAGATTTGCTGTGGAGGTTAGAGGAGGTATTTGGAGTGGTGTTTGCTTTCATTTCAGAGCTTGGAGGAGGACTTTGTGGCCATTTCTTGCAGGTCATTTTGCTGTAGCTACTTGGAGGGTGTAGGCCATAGAGGAGGTCGAAATTGGCTGGTTGGATATAGGCCAAACCGTTTTTGGGTTTTTTTGAGTTTTTGCCAAGGAGTTTGTGAGTGAAATTTCAGAATTTTCTGAGCACCAGAGGCGGGGTTATTTGCAGCACCTTTCCAGCCAGCAGTTGCCATAGCTGGGAGACAGCACAGAGATTTAAAGGAGCAGTTGCTTTCTAGCATTTGGGATTACTGTCGATACCTGGGTTCTGTCTAACTTGCCCTTGAGGCATCCAGTTGCTCTTTCCATACTATTGTACATTGCTCCATTACTAAATAAAATGGCTCAGCTGGTTCCCATTTCTGTTGTGTATTGAGTATTTGCTGATCATTAGATTTTTCTGTGCAATAATCAATTTGGTTTTTATGTATCACTGTTTGTTTAAGTTTGGAACATTACATCCTGATGTCGCTTGTCCTCAAGCAATTGCATGTTCGTGTATTGCAAGACCTGTTCTTGCACATATGCAGCCCACTTTAAAACCTTACAAATATTTTTGAAGGCTTCATTCACTGTGCTGCGATCTTGAGCCTTCATTTGCCATACGAACAATTTATGGCTGCTAAGAGATGCATAGAAATCCTTGAATTTCATTGCCACATAATGGTAAGCTTAATGGGCCAATGATTGATTGTTGTGATGCACCTTCACTGGGCTGAAATCCTTAAACCTCTCACATACGGTAAGTGGCACTCTGTTGATCTTCTCCTCAGAAATGTCATATTTATTTAGTAATAGAATGAATGGCATATCGCTGAAACATGAATGCTTCACAACATTCTCAAAAAGTTCTTTACTCAAGATCATCTTATTTCTCAAGATACCATTGTCTTCAACCCACATTTGGTCATATTTACTCATAGCAACACAGAAGATTACAGCTTGTACATTCTCAAACATTTCAAGCCACTTACATCATTTAATGCTTTAGTATTTACTCTAATAAGATGATATTTCACAGCTGGTGTTGGACAAGGTTTTCATTATAAGGTTCTGACATTGGACTACGATCATCAAGTGAAAATTCTAGAAATGCTAACTGATTACTTTGAGTCACTCCTTTAGAATATGAAATGTCAGATTCTGATGGATCGTATTGGATCGTATTCATTACTTGATATCTCAACAGCCCATTTCAAAGTAACCGGCAACATCAGGGAGAACATGCAACTCAATTTTTCTTGCATACATAGCTTGAATTACATGGTCCCTCCATAATTCCTCAACCGCAGGAGCATACTCGTGTGGCAGCTGGGAAAAAGGTATCAAAATCCTCCTTCACCACAATTTCCAGAAGCCAGTGAAAAAGGACCTTCAATCTTAGGTTGATGGAATAAACACTTTGAACATCAGCGTCTTGTTCACTCTCCCCTGATGAGATAGGTTGATTCTGTGCATTGTCATCTCTTTCTGTCAAACTTTCTTTCTCGAAACACTCACGAACCTCTAGCAAGATACTAAGGTATTTGTACAGGTTGCTTTGTATCACCAGCTTAATATTTTGCAGCTCTTCCTCTGAAAATTTGTCACCCTTTTATATAATTCTTGCCTGCTTAAAAATGGTACTAGGACCAGATCCTTGATATCCAAGCAATAGAAGCTTTTGAACTTTCTTGGCTCTAGGTATTCGGGAAGCAATCTGTTTGACTGATTATTCACATCTGCCCCCCCAATAAAACCCCCACAAGATGTAGGCAATGATAGTAAAGTGCATAACAGCCATGTTGTTGCCTTGCCCCATATATTTCCTTTAACGGTGTTGTGACCTTCCTCTTGATATGTCTTGCCCCATATATTTCCTCTAATGATATTATGACCTTCCTCTTGATATGCACCATCTGCATTAACCCAAAAGTGCGATTCACTTGCACACTGCACACCTGTCACCTTCAGCATCTTGAGTTCTGTTTTAGTAATTTGATTTCACGTTCATTAATAAAAACCTTTGTCTTGCCACCACTGGCATCAACTTGAAGATCAGCCCCTACATTCAAGTGTGGACTTATGATCTGATTTGGCTTCTGGTCTACCATGCCCCAAAATCCAGATACTTTATCATTAACCCCCGGAATTTAATTTACGGGGTGGATTAGGACAACCAAGTAGAATAGCCATTTCTTTGGGCCAAAGTGGCCTTCCTTTCACACTGATTTGCTGGGCATTACTTCTCAGCCTTCATGATTTGTTGAACCTCTAAGGTGCTTAGGAGATGGCTCAACACTCTCGAGCTCTTACCCAGACTCAACCGCTCTGATTCCTGAATAGGTTGGCCAATACTGCTTACACATTTGGGCCCTTCAGGCGTCGACCCCATTGCTTTGAGTACACAATTCTTGCAGAATTTAGCATTACATACCAGAGAAGTTTCTTTCTCTTTCAACCGATTAGTTTTCTGGCACCTATGACACATTCCTTTCTTCCTTCGTTGCTCAGCTCCTGTGTCCTTATTCCCTGATATTCTTGAGACCAAACCATTTGATGCAACATGTCTCAATGAAGGACCTGGAGAATTGGAATGCGAAGGATCAGCTTCCTCATCATCCATCTGTTCCACATTCTGATTTGTTACTATGCCATTTGTTTTGCGTCACTGTTATGTGAGTTGACCAATTCATGAGGTGAAGAATGAAATGAGGGTGAGACTGAAGCAGGAGAGGATTCATCGAACTCGGATGAAGATGGCTTAGTGGAGTTTGCCGGAAGTTTAGAACTTTGTAATGCTCTTAAATGTGATGTTACTTCTGCCTCCAGAAAGACTGGGTTCAATAAATTCGAATTGTTCTCATCCTTCCCAAATTCTGACTGGAGACAACCTTCCTCCATGGATATATGTTCACTTTCTCCAGTGTCTTTATATTCTAAATGTATGTAAGTATCAGTTTCTGATTCTAGGTGAGCACGGTCCATACTTTCTCCTACATGATTGTCATCTAGTTGAAAGTGATCCCCTTCATAGGGATGGTTTTTGAAGTGACGTTAAATGTTCTCCAACATTGGCAAATTTTGATTGTGGGGAGACTTTCTTGGGCAGTTTATCATGAAAAACTATACTTTCTCCAGCATGATCAGATTCCAATTGTGGGTGAACTTTCTCCAAGGACAGCTTCCTTGAAAACTTTTTGCCTTCTTCAACACTATTTAATTCTGGTTGCAGATCTATTGATGCTTTCTCAAGAAACTCTAACTTTCTCCTGTGTTACCTGAGTAAAATTTGTTGTTTTCAGTTTTGTGGGTACCAGGAATCATACTGGCAGTCGAAGGTGGGCAATCATCTCCATCTGCATTCTCTCAAGTACAGAATCATCACAGGATAGGACATGTCTTCTTCCTTGTATCAACACATCCTTCGAAGAGTCCGCTGCGACTGCAGAGTGCGTAATATGGGTGGAGTCATTTTTAGGACTTTCTACACCACGGAGCTTCCGTTTGATTCTTGTTTCAGAAATACCCTTCCCAGCAATGAGATTAGTCCTATCAGGGTGGTTTATTTCTGGTAATAAAATAGAACTCTTGATGCCATGTGCTTGCATGCCTTGACCTTTAATAACAGTTCTATTTTGCAGGCTACCGTCAAGTAGCTCATTACCAACTCTCTGTGACTAAGTTCCACCATTAGTTGACAAGTTGTCATCCTTGCTATGCATAAAAGAATCAATCTGTTGTATTCTGCATGTAGATGGATCTTCATTTTAGGAATCTAATTTCTTGCTATCATCTGCAACAATGACTTTCCTGTTTTGACCAGAGTTACCATCGCCACTTAAAATGTTACACTCATCTATTGAGTTTGTTGCAGTGTCTCCTAATATGGTCTTATCAGCATTTCTTTCCATACCCCCTAGGGAACTGCAGCCCCTAATTGGATTTTGGCTGACCCTATCTTTTCAATTTACACATTGACCTTAAAGAGAACTTTTATTCTATGTATTATTTACTTGTTTAGAGGTCCTTACTTTATTTATGTGGGAACCCGTTCGATCCTTGTTAGAAGGTGCTAGAAATGGTTATAGAAATAAAATAACCAGGGTGTGCCTTTGCCCATGCTTTAGCTCGTTCTATCTTTTTTATTAGGTCCTTGTTATGATCTTCGCATTTTCTCCAAAACTCTGCGTACTCCTTCCCAAAGGGACAACTAATTCCAGCTGCCACATTCTTCAAATAAACTCTCCAGGCTGGCAGGAGAACCAGCCTGCTTTGATACCACTATAGTATCCCTCAGAAATTCAGGAATTTGCTCCCCTTGGGAGGGAAAAAGCACATGACAAGATTGTATCCTAAGCTTGCATCAAGTTTTTTAAACAGAGATGATATTGAATGCACAACAGTGTAAACAAGCAGTTGGTTTTCAATGGTAAATAACAGACTACCAATCTATAATCATACTTGTAGTGCTGTTACACCAGCCAGTCTTGCAGTATAGTATTCATCAATAAATAATGACAACCTTTATTGAATGTACCAGTAATATAAGACATCAACAACACTGTACATGGACTATTTTAAATACATAACAACCGACTTACAAGACCATCAGTCTCCTTGCTGCGTCAGGAAACGTCCTAACAATACCATTTACAACTAAAATTACACCTCACTGTTACTTAGGGTGCCTGTGGACCTCGCTGCCCAGACCAGACTGCAAAAGAGATTCTGCTACCTCAATAGAGATCCGTTGCAACAATTGATCCTCAAAAGGGTGCCGCTGCCACAAGAAATACCTCAGCAAGACTCCGCTGACCACCCAAAAGGATCTACTGTCTCGACTCTCCAGTAACCCCTCAGCCGGGATCCGCTGTCACCAAGTGACCCCAGAAGGGATCTGCTGCCTCTGTTAGCCTCCGATCTCCTTTGTTGCCACAGTTCATGCCACAAACTAGGGCGTTGCCACAGAATTGCCTCATATAGTATTGCAGAGGTAAACCGCTGTCACAAATGAGCCTCAAAACCTCTCCGCTGCCACAGGTAAGCACTTGAGGATGGGCCGCTAGCTTAGATGATGTTTTGCTGCCCACACTGCCAATCACCGTCGCTGCCACAGAAATTAACCCTTTAGAAAACCTACGCTGCCTCATGAAATGCTGTTTGCTGCCCAACAGAGCCTCAGGTCAATGTGTTACTGCAGAAGATCACAACCAAATGGGCCACAGCCTTAGAGAGAGAACAGGGGTGATTAGAGCACTGAACCACAGGAGAGGGAAAAAAAACCTCAGGTTAATGTGTTGCCACAGGAGATCACATCCAAATGGGCCGCAGCCTTAGCGAGAGAGAAACAGGGGCGTTGCTGTCCCACGCTGCCACAGAATCCTTATTGCCACAAGATAGATGAATGTTGTTTCATGAATTTTGCTAAACAGAGCAGAGAAAGGATTGGCACCACAGAAACAAATCAGAAAGAAAGGAGTCTTAAAACTCTCTAAGAGCCTCTGCTAAAAAAATCAGAAAGATCCACAGTCCATGATTTTCATAGATTCCCTTTGGGGCCTTCTTTGGGTCTTCTCTCCTTATTTTAATTTGAATATTTGAGTGGTTAACAATTTTCCTTCTATTTACCCCCAAATTTCGCTTTTATTACAAGTTCATCTCCATTTATCCCAAATTATTGAATTTGAGTGGCTAACAATTTTCTCTCTATTTATTCAAATTTCACTTTTGTTATAAATTCTTTCCCATTTATCCCAAATTATCTAAGCCGAGAGGCTCATTCTACACCCTAGTATGATGTGTCTAAGGTTGTCCATCCCCCATCAAATTGAAATTTTGCTCATGGCCAAAATAAAAATAAAAATTTTGTACAAAACATTTAAATAATGTTGGCTCGAAAAAAAAATTTGCACTTGAAGAAATTGGATCTCAGGTTAAGTCCATATTTAAAATGGATCTGACTTGGTGTTACCCCAATAACATGGATGGTTCCCCTTTACTTTTTTCCATGGAAAAAGGCATAATTTTCATTAATAAATAATAAAATTACATCATGTATAATGCTGCATGTATGAGATGCATTCATTGAGGAGCAGTTCAAACTATAGTTAGAAACTTTATACAAAATTACATTCTTGATGTCACTGAAAATAAACTTCATTGAAGTCCAGATAGTCCATAAAAAAAACAAGATAAATTGAGTTCAGTCCCATAAAGTAAAAACAACAGGTAATAACAGTAAAACTATATACATAGAGCCGAAGATAAAAAAAAAAGAATGATCAAAAGGATCATTCAATGATGAGCCCGTTCATCTCCATGAACGGTCGGCGGAAGAAATGGTAGAAAGTGCTCTCCCTAAATTCCTGAATTTGCCATTGTTCTCTGTTCAGCTGCGCGGCCACTTTGGAAAGATGATCAACGATCTCATTCCTTTCCCTGTATATGTGTGAGCATGCAAAAGAATTAAATTGAGACTTTAGAGTAATGATATCAGCCAGTATGTCTCTGAGTGTGTGCAAGTGCAAGTGATATACATTGTTTATCCAGTTTATAGTGAGTTGTGAGTCCCCAAAAATCTGAATCTTTTGGCAATTTAGTTCTCTTGCAAATAGGAGGAGGTGTTTAAGATTGTTAAGTTCTGCATAGTTGTTGGAACCCCTGCCCAGACCAACTTATATTCTGTAGGACACGAGGTTGTCGATGTGCAATACAACTTCCCCCCCCCCCCACAGCGCTCGGCTTGTGCTGATCTATCAGAATAACCCCAGGGGAAATTAGAGTCGATATGTTCTGGGATGATGACCCTAGGGGGCTTGCTGTTTGGATCATCTGGGATCAAGTTATAAATAGCCAACAACATTGAACAGGGGGTGTCCCAATTTATCGTGGCATCCATAAAAATAGTTTTGTTCTTGTTAATCCGTATACCCCAATAGATAATCAGTGGTAGATTCTTGACTTTATGATATTGTGCTTCTGTCCATCATCTGTGCCAAGCCTCGCCAACATTTTGCCCAGACCAGGATGTCGGCAAATTCAGGGAAGTAATGATCCTTGACCAAAAGAAAGTCGTCACAGGGCAGATGAGGAATAAATGGTTTCTATCTTCCTCATGTTGTTTGCATAAGCAACATTTGGAGGGTCCGTGGAATGCCCTGCACAATAGATTAAGTTCAGTAGGGGCCTTCTCCATAAGAATGCACCACATAAATAATATGGATTTTGGCGGGGGCTTTTAATTTCCATAGATGGCGCCAGATATCGCCATTTTCCCGGGCAGCCATAGAATTTGCGTAACCAGCTTTTGGGGAATATCTGCCATGGGGGTCGGGGGCCCAAATAAGAACATCTTGTTGATCATTGATCCTCACGTTGGCCTCCTCAAGAGCCCCAATGAAGCATTGCCAGTCCTCGCTCCATCGATCTGGGATGTTGAGCGCCCTGTGATCCAACCAACGCTGTTGCTGCCACAGGTCTTGTTTACCGTTTGCAATCTGTGCAATATGGGTAAAGCCTGCTCTAGAGAGATAATTACAGAGTTGCCGTGGGAGAATATGAGCATTCCCATAGCCGCTCCAAGCGTCCGAGCCAATTAGCACTTGGTCCCCTTTCCCAATTTTCCATGCCAGCCCGTTCTTAATGAGGGAGAGGGATTGAGTAATTGCTTTCCAGATGATAGAGGCACCAGACGACAAATTGGTGGGATTGCGGATCCAATCCATGATAGTAAGCAGATGGATGTATTTATAGTAAATAACCTCCTGCCAAAGGCTTCTAGAATTTACGATATTTTGTTGCAAGTGCCTCTGCAAAAAGCTGAAGGTTTTTTATACCCCAGTCCCCCAATTTTTTAGGTTTTCCAATTCGGTCCCAGTGAACCCATGTAAAAGTTCGCCCTGTGTTCTGGCCCCTCCAGAGAAAACGACAATAGATTTGTTGAATCCTTTTTAGAATTCCTTTGGGAATCCAAGCCAACGTCATCCAATAATCCAGGATTGCTTCCAGTACCGATTTGAGCAAGGTGAGCCGACCTACTCTAGAAAGCCAACGTTGCTGCCAAATATTGATTCTGCTTTCAATTTTTGCAATGAGCCAGGCCCAGTCTGCAATACAATAACCATTCGGTTTCAATCTGAAGCCCAAATATTTTAGTCCAACATCTAGATCTTGTCTCACATAGGCAAATTGTTGGCTAGCGAATCTTGACTCATGCGGTGGCAGGTCACAATGATAATTGTGGACTTTCAAAAATTAGGTTCCATTCTTGTGGCTTTGCAAAAGAGAGATAGAATGTTCTTGAAAGCATATGAGTCATGAAAGGATCCATTTAAAAAAATCAGAACATCATCTACAAATAAAAGATGGGTAAGTGTGGACGTATTAGAGATCTGGACACCCCCTAGCGCACCCTCTGCCCTGCCATTTTTAATCAGTTTGCTAAACCCTTCCATAATGAGAATAAAAAGCAGCGGAGAAAGAGGGCAACCTTGTCTAAGTCCACGCTCCACATGAAAAAATCTGGAGGCAGCACCATTGATGAGGATACTATAAGAGACCGATGAGAGACAACACATAATCCAAGAGATAAAGGCATGGGGGAAGCCGATATGAGTGAGAGTAAACTGAAGGTAGGACCAACAGGCACGATCAAAGGCTTTGGAAAGATCAATCTTAAGAACAATAGACTTTTTATGTAGCTTTTTCATTGAATGGAGGGCATCCTGGGTTGTCCCAATGGCTTCATGGATCTGGCGTTGACTGAGGAAAGCAAACTGTTCCTTGGAGATCATCCGAGAAAGGATAGGTTTGATAAGAAGGGCAATGGTTTTAGAGATGATTTTGTAGATGTTGTTACAGAGGGAGATGGGGCTGTAGTCATCGAAATAGGAGGGTTTGTATGATTTGAGGATGAGGGACAGGAAAGTTGCGTTAAAAGCATCATACATTCTGCTTGATCTTCTGTGATCCTCTATAGTCTGAAGTAAATCATCTCCAATAAGCTCAAAGAAGGAGCTGTAGAATTCAAGAGTCAGATGGTTCCCCTTTACAAAAGACCATAGTCGAATAACATGGGTGGTTCCCCTTTACAAAAGATAATAGCTTATGGGGTTAGATAGGCTATATTGTCCTCCTTGATTTTAATTAGAAGAGGAAATTACAACGTTGCAATTGGTTTGATTTTTATTGATGCCTTAAGAATACCAATTCCAACATGAATACATTCATGCAACTCTCTTTTTTCAAAGAAAAAACTCTCTATTAATAGTGAGAACTGAAATCACACTTCTCATGTGCATTAAGCACACTATTCTGTTTATCTTTGGCAAATTAGCTTATAGCTTCAAAACAAGACTGTCTGTAACAAACCCAAAAACGCCCAAATAAAAAATCCTAAAGAAAAAACTCTCTATTAATAGTGAGGATGGAAATCACATATCTCATGTGCATTAAGTACAGTACTCTCTTTAGCTTCAGCAAATTAGCTTATAGCTTCACAACAAGACTGTCTATAACAAACCCAAAAATGCCCAAACAAAAAACTCCTAACTGGACGAAAACAAACTAACTGGCAAATATCACTTCTATTTTCCAAAATCAAATATCCATTAACATATGATCATATAAACTAAATGGAAATGATCATAAAAGGACAGCCTTGCAGGCCACTATTTCAGAGGGAAGAGCATCAGACTGGGAGAATAGAGGAAACAGAGTTCCTTCCCAAGTTTCTTCCAGCACTACAGATCCTTCTATTACATGGGCCTTGGATAAAGTATTGGCTTCAATATTATCCTTTCTAAAAACATGGACAAAGGAAACATTTTAGAGGATCATGATGCCTCCAGAAGTTGTTCCGCAACGGGTCCAAGGCTCCAAGCATTACATTTTAAATCTGTGCTGAACCAGACATCTGATTGATAATTATAGAACAAATCATGAAAATATGCAAGTGCTACAAATCCCTCTCTAAACCCAGTTTTATCAGGATCCTAAAAAATTCTGCGTAGTTGTTCAATTTTGCCCTCAATCCTGCATTGTACTTCCGCCGATGCTGAGGCGCTCCCGCTCCCGCTTCCGCTCCCGCTCCCCGCTTCCGCTCCCCGCTTCCGCTCCCGCTCCCAAGTAACATAGGTTCTATGATTCTATCTATTATCTGGTATTCAATCACACGTGGAGTCTTCAGAATCTCTGGCATTCTACAGAATGGAAACATAGCTTGAATCCGAGAGATGACTTGAAAGGTAGGAACATCTTTATCTTCAAAAATATGGGCATTGTGGGACAACCAAATGACCCAGAGCACTATGCTTGGCAGGGGTTTAAACTCCTTAAGCTCCTTTCTGTCAAACTATGCAAGCGAACTTTCCTCCCCTGAATCCGCCTTCCAAATATTTGGCAGACCAGTCAGCTGTTCAACCTCCTTCCGTAGTTGCATCGCATAGGATCACTTAACCACCAAATGTGCTATATTCTCATCCTCTCTCATTCATCCAACTTTACTCTCTTTTTCTATGGACTAAAGGGGATTTTAAAGAGGAGCGGCAACAGAAGCGGAAGAGATTTTGAAGACATGAAGCACAGTAGGATAGGGATTTCTAAGGGATCTAAGTCTACAAAATTGATGAAATTGAAGTTGCAGACATTATATCCTGCTTCCACCATTACTGGAGACTGTTTATTGAAGTGGGGCAAAGAGCAGGTGAGATACCATGTGGAGAGACGAGAGCAGTGCCACCCACGACTCCAAACTGAGCCCACTTAATATCTCTGCCAATGAAATGATTATGAGCTTGAACAGGGTGCCGTGGTTATATCTTCTCCCCCACCACCAACCTGCTGCATACCACTTAGCTCCCACACCTCAACCCAACTCAAGGGAAGTGGTCTCTAATCTGTGAAATATAATGTAGGCCCCTGTTTTCTTTTTGGATGTTGTGTGTCATTGCCACTTTGTACATGTATCTCTATTTATACCTCTTTGTTTGTGGCTTGGTATTCATAAACATAGATGTGCATATGTGTATGTGTCACTGTATTGGGTAGGATCTACCTTATTTTTAGGTCATGGGGAGGCAAACTATCCAGCTTTTGTTACTCACTCTACTCATTTACTAGAAGAAAAACGATTTGGAGGATGTCGCTACGTCACATGACTCCAATTGTAGCATATGTGCACTTTGTCTCTATCATTGCCGTTTTATTGTGTATATGTATCCATGCATCTACCACTTCCCCTATGTGTGGTTATGTATCTTTGTATATACATATTTGTGTATATGCCAAAGTTACATTTATTAATATTGGTAATTTATTGTCGGGGGTCCAAAATTTAAATTATCGGTAATATTGGGAAATATATTGGAAATTATCGGGAAACTTAAAAAAATAAAAAAAAAAATCATTTTTTTTTCAAATTTCTATTCTTTTGTGACACAACATCAAACAAACACATTGTGACACAAATATGAAAATAAAACTACAATATAAAATGTATAAGATGTCAAGTGGGCAATCAATCAATGATAGTATACACTGAAATATGATATTTGTCCTCAGTCATAATTTCAGACAAGATAATAGTTTATACAAAATCACATGAAAACAAAAATAAATGTATCTCATGAGATGATAATCGTGAATCATCTAGATACTATAACGATAATCCGATAATAATAATGCACTAAAAAAGTGTGGCCAAGGATCAAGTTTCCCTCGCCCTTGAGAAGCTTGTGGTTCCAATGCAATCCTTAGTTCCCTCCTCTAATCTCTCTTTCTAGCAGTATCAAGAATTGAGTTCTTTGCAATAAGGACAATTTATGTGGTAGCTATAGGGAAAATATCCACTTCATGCTCTAAGATTTTGACAAAGTGGTATTTCAAGCGAGTGATTCCGCCAAACATTTCCATTCCACATAGCTTGCAACTCAGATTTGTTCTATTATCACGTTCACATGGCTCACCATACTCCCACATTTAGTCAAATGGCTTTGCCATTTTGTAGAGCTTTGATTAAATTTTTATGTTTTGGACCTACAACATAAAACAAACGTGAAACTTCAAAAAAAGGTAAGAAGAGGAAGACTCTAAATCTATAGTGTATACTAATATTCAAAACAAAGAAAATAAAAGAATATTTTTTTTACATACCTGGAAATATGGTTATGGTATACTAAAGTAAATCTCCACTCCAAAAATGCTCAGTTGATGGCAAAGAATGTTGAAAAATGTGTAACTAGGTTTGGTCTTCATAAATATGAAATGTACTTTTGATTCTTGTATACTATAAAATGAAAGAAAAAATTATTATTGTTATTTTTGAAGCATGGTTTTCATGCTCAAGGTCTTTTATTTTAGAGGTCAAGCACCCATTGAGTGCTTTAGGACTTGTCCTAGGGTCAAGAAGTCAAAAGAGTCATTGTCATATAAGGAAGACCCCATTAGGCACATTGTAACTTGTAAAAATAATGATTTTTGTATTTTTAAGTATGAAGATATCTTCCAAGACCAAGTCACCCTGGCAGCTAAGAAGTCGACCTATTCTAGGGCATTTCATCCACCTTGGAGGCCTATATATAGGAGGGAACTCGACCCCCTTAGGAAATCATTTAGCCTCTCATCATTCAAGCAAAGGAGAAGAAGTAGAAGGCCAACAAAGAAGGAAGAAGGATGAAGACAAGTGTTTAGGTTATTTCTCTCTCTCTTTTCACACGTGCGAAGGAAAGAAGGCTAGGGTTTTGTTGCTGCTAGATCGAAGTTAAAGAAAGTGTAGAAAGAAGGTCGAAGGAATGCTCATTAGGTCATTCTCAACCCCTAGAAGAAGGAGAAACTCAAGCAAAGGTCAAGAGAAGCCTTGGAAACCCTAAATCAACTCACACGTGTGAAGGCAACAGTGGTTGGAGAGGTCGAAAATTTTTAGACCTGCAGTAGAGGCCAAATTCTGAAGCTGGGGGTCGAAGTTGAGCTGCCGGGAGATATTTGACTGGGTTTGACTTGGACAAAGGAAGCACTTCATCAAGAAGGTTGAACTTGGTCTTGGAAGGGTATTGGTCTTGGTCTAGAGGTCTTAGAATTCGTCAATTGACGAATCTATAAGAAGAGAAGAGATTTGCGGGTTTTCCTCTCAAGTGGAGAGGTTTTGGCCCTGGCTTGTAGCATATATCCTGTGTTTTTGTGTATTGTTGAACTTATTGTTTTGGTAGTTGTTTGATCATAAGAATAACGTAATAATGAGAAGAAACTAATAAGAAAAAGTAAAAAGATATCACAAACAATTATCAAGTATAAGAGAAATCATCCTAACTATTACCCTATAGATTTCTCGACATCGTATCAAAGCTAAGGTTGGCTAAGCGCATGATGAAGATCACTACTCCTTTGAAGAAGTCTCTACAAAAGTGTTCTATGATAGCAAGTCATCTTAGGAAAGGTATCAAGGCATTGTGGAATCTCCTGTTATCCATCAAGAATAATATAACCAAGACATCTACAAAGGACAAAGGATTATTCTCAACGCTTACTGGCACATTTGAAGATGAGAATATTTGGGTAATCAATAGTGGAGCATCAAGACATATGACTGGTGAGCACAAGCAACTAAAGTCCTTATCAAGAGGAAAATCCTCTTACTCTGTTGAGCTTGGTGACAAAAAGAGTTATCCTGTAACAAGAATTGGATCAACCTCACTGGAGCTAGAGAATGGAGGAAATATTCATCTCAACAACATTCTATTTGTTCTAGGTTTGCAAAAGAATCTACTCTATATTTCATTTAGAAGATAAGGGAGATACAGTCGCTTTTATGAATGGAAAGGTTGTAGTATGGGATAAAAACTCTAGCATCGAAAATGCAAAGATGATTGGGATTCGTGAAAGAAGGCTCTCTAGATTGTTGACTTCTCTCTCTCAAGCTTCGGTTCACATTCAAGTAAGTCCATGTGAACTTTGACATAGAAGGTTTAGTCACCTTCACTACAAAATCTTACCAAGACTAAATTCAATGGTGAATGGCATCCCTGAACTCAAGGAGGATCATGAAGGAGTATGCAAGGGATGTGCATTGGGTAAAAATGTCAAGAGACCATTTGGAAGCAGTGCTTCAAGGTCAAAAGCAATTCTGGATCTCATTCATTATGATGATTGTGGTCCTATGTCTACTAAGTCTCTTGGAGGTCATTTATATTATGTGACATTCATTGATGACCATTCAAGGAAAACTTGGGTTTATTTGCTAAAATCCAAGGATGAAGTACTCATCAAATTTCAAGAATTCAAAGCTGAAGTGGAGAACCTTACAGACAGATGAATCGAGATTCTAAGGTTCGACAATGGAGGGGAATACATTGCAAAGGAAATCATAGCTTTTTGTAAGGAGGTTGGGATTAAGGGGGAGTTGATAGTCCCATATAATCCCAAATAAAATGGAGTTGCAAAATGAAAGAATCAATCTATTGAAGAAAGTGTAAGAGCCATGTTACATGATCACGATTTGCCAAAATTTCTATGGGGTGAAGCAACAAATACTACTGTATAAATTCAAAATTGAAGTCCTTACAGATCACTAGACAACATGACTCCTAAAGAAGAATTCATTAGGAAGAAACCATGCGTGGACCATCTCTGAATATTTGGCTGTCCTGTTTATATTCACATATTGAAGGAGAAGAGAAAGAAGTTGGATCCTACAAGCATGAAGGGTACATTTGTTGGCTATAGTAATACTGCAAAGGCATATAGGATCTACATAAATGAAGGACACCGAATAGAATTTAGTCGAGATGTGATATTTGATGAAAGTATTGCATTTAAGAAATCAAAAGACCTCCCGATGGATTGTGATGACAAAGAACTTCCAATATTTGAAGAAGAATGTATCAGGGAGGAAGAAGATTCAATTCATGAAGATGAAGGTCCCAGTGAACTTGTGGAACTTGTGGTCATCCCTGAAAAATAGAACGAGACCTACTTGGTTGAAATCTACTCTTTTAGATGCAGAGGGACATGGAGCAGCCAAAGGCACATTCAGGGAAAGCAAGAAGCCCAAAAGATATTCTGGGTATGCAGCCTATATGACGAAGCTAATAGAAGCAGAACCATCCACCTTTGAAGAGGCTGTCAAACATCAAGAATGGAAAGTTGCCATGAATGAAGAGTATCAATCGATAATGAAAAATGGAGTTTGGGAGATTGTACCTAGGTCTGAAGACAAATTTGTGGTAACTTCCAAGTGACTCTATAAGATTAAGCATGCAACAAATGGAAGTATTAGTAAATATAAGGCAAGATTTGTGGCTAGGGGCTTCTCTCAACAAGAAGGTATCGATTATGAAGAGACATTTGCACCAACATCAAGGTATACAACTATACGTTCATTGGTCTCTTTGGCAGCATCGATGGGATGGAGCATCCATCTAATGGATGTCAAGATTGCATTCCCTAATAACACTATTGATAAAGAAGTCTATATAGAGCAACCCTTGGGATTTGGAGTCAACGATAGAGGCTTATGTTTGCAGCTTAAAGAATGCATTGTTTGGCCTTAAGCAGGAATCGAGGGCATGGTATGCAAGCATGGATGCATACCTACAAAGATTGGGCATCTTAAGGAGTTTTTCTAATCCGAATCTCTATATCAAGGTTGTGAAGGATGAGCTCGTAATCATTCTTTTGTATGTGGATGATCTTATCATGACAAGTGTGGAAGGTTGTATTCAAGAGTGCAAGAAGCAATTGGCAGCAGAATTCGACATGAAGGATCTAGGGATGATGCACTATTATTTGGGATTGGAAGTTTGGCAAGGACCTAATGAGATTTATTTAGGTCAAGGAAAGTATGTGATCGAGATGTTGAAGAGGTTTGACATGATGGACTGCAAACCTATGACAACTCCCATGATCACAAACTTGAAGAGGCTAAGAAGTTTTGAATCAAGCCTAGTGGATCTAACCAGGTATAGACAATTGATTGGCTCGGCTGCTCGCTAATGTACTTGGTAAATACTCAACTAGACATTTGTTTTGTAGTGAATGTTTTTAGTTAGTTCCAGGTAGAGCCCAAGCATGATCATTGGATAGCAACCAAGCATATACTGAGATATCTGCAAGGAACAATCCACTATTGCCTTAAGTATGATAAGAGGAATGATGTCCACTTGATTGGATATACAAATTCTGATTGGGGAGGTAGTGAAAAGGATGGAAGAAGCACTATTGGAGGATGTTTTAGTTTGGGACCCTCCATGGTATCATGGATGAACGAACATAAAGCAAGAATCGATTGCTTTGAGTAGTGCTAAGGTTGAATATATTGCAGTGTGTGAAGTAAGCAAAGAAGCTATTTGGTTGAGGAAGCTGCTATCTGACTTGTTTGAAGGACCTATGAACCCTACGGTGATACATTGTGACAACACCAGATGTATAAGGTTGTTTGAAGACCCAATGTTTCATGGAAAGTCAAAACACATAAATAACAAGTATCACTACATTTAAAAGCTGGTGCAGGATGGAGTGTTGCAGCTACGGTATATCTCCACTGATGAATAGGTAGTTGACATCTTGACAAAATCTTTTCCTAACAAGAAGCTTGTGTACTTGAGCAACAAGCTTGGTTTGGTCGATATATCCTCCCTAGTTGAGAGGGAGAGATAGACACATCATTCTTGTCTTCACTTTGTGAAGAAAGAATGGAGGATTGGGTAAGCATCTATCATCCGACACTCTTTGAGGATGAGGTAGGGCATTCAAGATAAGAGTGGTCGTAGAGGAAATTCCTTGAGGATGTGGTATTCCAAGATAGGAATTGTCCTAGAAGGACATACCTTGTGAACACCCGGGCGGGGTATGTGCCTTGAGAGGTGATGATGGTGTCTATCAGTCATTTGTCTCGCCAAAATTGTGCTTTGATCTTGTGGAGAGATAGAGTTTTTAGTCAAGGCCTGTCTATGTGACAATGCTGGATGATTTGATGCTAAGAGATGGCTTACCAATCTGATTCTTCTTATAAGATCTCTTTCAGATTGAGAATGTCCATGTTCCATTTATGAATACCTCCTTAGTTAAGAGGGAGTGTTGAAAAATGTGTAATTAGATTTGGTCTTCATAAATATAAAATGTACTTTTGATTATTGTATATTGTAAAATGAAAGAAAAAAAAATATTGTTATTTTTGAAGCATGGATTTCATGCTCAAGGTCTTTTATTTTAGAGGTGAAGTACCTATTGAGAGCTTCTAGGACTTATCCTAGGGTCAAGAAGTCAAAAGAGTCACTATAATATCACAAAGACCCCATCAGGCACATTGTAACTTGTAAAAAGAATTATTTTTGTATTTTAAAGTGTCAAGATACCTTCCAAGACCAAGTTGGCCTGGCAGCTAAGAAGTCAGCCTATTCTAGGGCATTTCATCCACCTTGGAGGCCTATATATAGGAGGGAACTTGACCTCCTTAGGAAATCATTTATCCTCTCATCATTCAAGCGAAAGAGAAGAAGAAGAAGGCCAACAAAGAAGGAAGAAGGAAGAAGACAAGTGTTTGGGTTATTTCTCTCTCTTTTCACACGTGCGAAGAAAAGAAGGCTAGGGTTTTGCTAATGCTAGATCGAAGTTGAATAAAGTAGGTCGAAGGAAGGCTCATTAGGTCATCCACAAGCCCTAGAAGGAGAAACTCAAACGAAGGTCAAGAGAAGCCTTGGAAACCCTAAATCAGCTCACATGTGCGAAGGCAACAGTCACTGGAGGAGCCAAAAATTTTAGACCTGCAGTAGAGGCTGAAATTCTGTAGCTGGGGGTCGAAGTTGTGTTGTTAGAAGAGATTTGACTGGGTTTGACTTGGACAAAGTAAGCACATCATCAAGAAGGTTGGAGTTGGTCTTCGAAGGGTATTGGTCTTGGTCTAGAGGTCTTGGAATTCGACGATTCGTCAATTGAAGAATCTATAAGAAGAGAAGAGATTTGCGGGTTTTCCTCTCAAGTGGAGAGGTTTTGGACCTAGCTTCCAACCTATATCCTGTGTTTTTGTGTATTGTTGAAACTTGATCTTCTTGTTTTGGTAGCTATTTGATGATAAAAATACCATAATAATAAGAGAAGAAGCAAATAAGTAAGAAAAAGTAAAAAGATATCACAAACAGTTATCAAGTATAAAAGAAATCATCTTAATTATTGCCCTATAGATTTCTCAACAAAGAAAACTATGGATTTTCCCTTGTTTTCTTGGTGAAAAATGGTCACAAGGATCACACAACCCTCAAAGCTCAATCTTAACACAAGGAAAAAGGAAAATGACCCCCAAAAAAACCCAAACTGGAACTTTATAATGCCTTTTCCAGCAGCAGGGCAATAATTTCCTTTTGACTCGCGATAATTGGGCAAATTATCGCAATAATTTCAATTGGGCAAATTATCGTGACAATATCGGGGAGTGTGGTTTTGGTGATAATATGGCGATAGTTCCAATATTACTGTGATATGTGCAAAACTGATATATGCATCGTCATTTGTGACTGTGTTTCTCTGCCTTTGCCCTTGTGTATATGACATATGTATCTCTTTGTAGGTGTGTGTGTTTGTTTTGAGAATGTGTGTGCATATGCATGAATAAATATGCACACACATATCTACAGACATTGTTTATGTGCATTCTGTTATTGTATGAGTATATATACATTGCTTCAGATGTGGGTATGTGTGTATCTTGGCAAATATGTGTGTGCATGTATATATGTATATGTATTATGGATAAATGCTTATGTATATATCTTTGTGCTGGTGCATATGCATGTATATTTGCACTTGTCTGTGACTGCATACCTAGGTGTAATTGTTCATGCAGTTAGGCATATGGATGTGTGTGGGTATAGATGATGTTCGTGCCTTGATGGTAGGGAAAAACTCTTTATAGGGGACTGAAAATTCAACATTTTGTCCAATGCAGACGCAAAACTGAGGGAGATGTTGGATGAACTGTCGTTAGAAAATGCAAAATTAACAAGGTTGGATTTTTTTATTCACTTCTATATTTGATCTATTGCCAGTTCTTCCTAGATTGTGTCATTACTGGGTTCAACGAAATTGGAATGTTCCCATGTGTTGTTTATCTGATTTTGCCCAAAGCAGATGTTCACAGGTTTTGTGTTTGGAACAGGGAGTAGAGCAGATGAGCAAAATAAATCAAGACTCAAAAGATTACAGTGTTTATATGAAATCACAGGTACATATCCCATCTGGGTTTTTGATTATCTTATTTACACCCTCTTATGAAATCACAGGTACATATCCCATCTGGGTTTTTGATTATCTTATTTACACCTTCTTATATTTGCAAGTAGGAGACACGGGTAATTGTTTTATTGACAAATAGTTCTGGTTGAGTTTAGCAGTTGGCATTATGCCTCGAGCAAAGGCAAGAGCAAAACATGCCTTAAATATCTTGGCCATCATCATCTCATTCAAGCACCAGACAGAAAACAGAAACAGCTGCCTCATGTGGTAGTTTTCAAAGAAGCGACGAGCATGAGCATTTTGAAAAATGTTCTGGTAGGTCAGCTTTAATCGTGACATATGACTAGCCACAGAGGCTTGGAAGGCCAATGCATCCTTCTTCCCCTGAGTTATCATTTGGGTTTGAGAAGGATGGTGCTATGGCTATGAAGAATACTCACTGTTCAGGTTTTCTTGATCTGAACGCTCTGGAAAAAGCTTTGTTTGGCACTAACATTTCAAATGATCTTCATGACCAAATGCCAAAGTCAAAGAACAAAGCCGCAGCTGCTACAGAGGCGAGGCATAGGATAAAGATCAAAAGAGGCAAATATCCCCAGTTAAGGTGGATTACATTTCTTTAAATGCTTCATTTTATAAATGTTGCAGCCATGCTAGTTACATGATTTAGCTATTGGCTTAGAAAATGAGGATATTTGTTCACTTCTCTGTGCCTGTCAAAGTATTCTAAAGTGTATCATTCTTTGGATCCGTGTAAGCTCAATTTTGTGTTATTTCTATATCCATCAATCTAAGTTTCATTGAGGGATTCACTTCGGTTTTTAGAAGCTTCTCTCATGATAGTCCCGACTCCCAAGTTGATTCTAACATAAATGCAATATATGAGGGTGTTGAGATTTTCTGTTTGAGTCAAATAGGCAAAAATCTCTGAAGGATGACAACAATAGGGATTTAGTTCCTAGATTAGCTCCAGGTTGTTGGGAGGGAGTTAATGCCTCCTATATTTGATGTGAGGGAGTTATGAGGCTGTTAGATTCTCTATGCTATATAACAGGCAATCATTCGGATGATTTGCTATGAGAGTGTGAGGATTTCTTGATGTAATCTCCATTTTGATTAATATATTCCTGATGCCTATGTTTGGTGGACGTAGCCCAGATTGGTTGGGTGAACCACGTTAAATACTGTGTTATATTTGCTTCTGCTGTGTGTTTTATTTAATTTGACTGTGCACCTGTACCAACAATTGGTATCAGAGCACTGTTGGATCAAGTCCCGGAGTGCTGAAGGTGCTGCACTGAAGCGAGGAGGGGTGCGGACTGAGCTGCTGGCACGTTTGCTGTGCGTGGTGAGGAGCAGCGCGCTGATATACCTGTACTCCACGCAGTGGAAGAGAGGATCGCCTAATCATTTCCTGGATCGTTTGCTGGTTGGCGCGCGTGGAGCTGGAGGAGTGCGTGGGATGCGTATAGGTCTTTTGTTTTGGAGCCGTGGAGCGTTGTTGGTATGAATGGTCTGTTTTTGTTTTAAAAACTATTCAACCTTTATACCTGGTGTGTGCATGGATGATGCGCATTAGAGTCGTTATTTTAAACTTGCACATGATTGCTGGTGCGTGGAGCCTGAGTTTTTTTTTTTTTTATAAAAGTGCTGGTGCGTTCTTTTTAAATCGCTGGTCCAATGCAGTATTGCAATACAGTGTTGTTGTATAAAAGTGCTGGTGCGTTCCTTTTTTAAATCGCTGGTCCACTACAGTATTGCTGGTGTGTAGAACCGACAGTATTACAATACAACGTTGTTTTCAAACCGGTAGGATAATAGCATGTTTTGAAAGCGCCTCCACGCTTAACCTGCCTGCGTTACGTTCTCAACTTCCGCGTTACATTTTTTTGAAACATGTGCTTTTAAAAAATTATAATCGCCCAAATACAGTAACCGGCTGTTGGTCCAAGAAGAGCCTAATTTGCACAATACAATCTAGGACAGCTTGCAAGATTGTAAACGCAGTCAATTTTTTTTAAAAAAGGCAGTGCCAGTTAGATTGTGGGAATGTTTATGTGCTGGGATATTATTTTTGAGAAGTGCATATGGCAGACAGTTGTTTTTTTTTTTTAATATAAGAGCAAAAGGGTAGTTTTTTTTTTAAAAGTAAAATCAAAGGCATAGGCAGATTTTTTGTGTAAAATCAAAGGCATAGGCAATTTTTTTTTAAATTGCTGGTATTTAAAACGTTGATATTGGAGATTATTGTGCTTTTTTGATACAAAATGGCGAAAACTCAAAGTGCCCGGTTTGAAATTGAGAAATTTAATGGCAAGAATAATTTTGAGATCTGGAAGGTGAAAATGCATGACTTGCTTGTCCAACAAGGCGTGGTAAAGGCTTTGATGGGTAAATCCAAACAACCTTACAACATCACAGACGATGAGTGGGACGAAATGGATGAAAGAGCTGTAAGTGCCATTCGATTATGCCTGGCAGACGATGTCCTATTTAATATTGTGTCGGAGACAGCAGCTGCTGGTTTGTGGACGAAACTGGAGAAACTGTACATGACCAAATCCTTAACCAATAGGATTCTCCTGAAGCGATAGTTGTACGATTTGCGAATGAAGGAAGGTACATCGATTGCTGATCATTTAAATGCTTTTAATACTCTTCTTGTGCAATTACAAAGTATAGAAGTAAAAATACCATTCGAGGATAAAGCTATTACTTTATTGTGCTTGTTGCCCGAGTCATGGGATCATTTTGTTACTTCTATAAGTCTTAGTTCATCAGAAACTATTGAGTTTGATGATGTAGTTGCATCCTATTGTCGGAAGAAACAAGGAGGAAGTCGCATTTCGAAACCTCTACATCAGAAGCTATGATGGTTAGAGGTCGTTCGAAAGAAAGATGCCCCAAGAAGCCGAGCGACTCACGTTCAAAGTTGAAAGGGAAGAAGAGTAAGCTAAAGTGCTGGTTTTGTGGCAAATCAGGGCATTTAAAGAAGGACTGCTGGAAGCGACAGCAACAAACTTCAAAATCAGATTCTTCGACAGAGAAGAAGGAGGCAAATGCGACAGATACAGGTTCGACATCTGGTTCAGGTATGAGTGATGAAGTTTTATCATTTAATGTGTCAAATCATGATCAACATTGGTTGTTAGATTCTGGTGCATCAAACCAAATGTGTATCCATAAAGAATGGTTTAAGGAATATAAATCAATTAATGATGGAGTTGTGTACATGGGT